>OZ038476.1:101363138-101365638 GCA_964036315.1 Acanthosepion esculentum | reverse complement strand
TCATTTGGTCCTAACTGAGGACAATATTGCTTAACTCATAATAACTGAAGAGAGTTTAAGTTGCTAAAAAGAAGATTGTTTTATTAATTTATTAATAATTTTAAATTAATTTTCAATTCATGGATAATTAGATCTGTGATCATATCACAATTATTCTTTCATGTATTTTTATAAATATCATAGGTCAATGACATTTTACTTTTAATAAATTTATAACATGTACTAAAAACAGTAGGTTAATAAAAAGACTGGAGCTATTAATCAGAATAGAATAATGTTAATCCCCTGTGAAATTGCCATCAGGTAGTGTAGTGTTTATTGGTGAGGGAGGTAAACTCAGTAAGCCAAGTTCAAATACTGGCCTAGTTAGTTACTTTCACTTTCACACTAGTGCACTTGAAGAAGGCATCAATCCATCTTTTCCCTCTCCAGCTATAGGTTAAATAGCAGTGTAGACTTGGCTCTCTATCTTTGGGTGGCACCCAAAGAGAAGGCAAACTCTGAATTCCAAAACCTTGGAGAAGGCAACTGAAAATCTCTACACTATATTTCTCAAGAAGTTATGACAATTTGCAAAAGAAAAGGAAGTTGTGGAGAGTCATGATCATCTATATCCTTAGGTTGTCACTCATGAAATGAAGTCCTTCATAGGAAATGAATAAAATGCTTCTGAAATGTTAAATAATTTATTTAGTTCAATAGGCACCATGTTGATGAATGACTGTTCTCTTAATTCCATCTTTTTCAGCCTTTGATTACCCCTTCCTTACTGGAGAATGTTTTATTGTGTATAAAAACCTCAAAATGCTTAAATAAGTGATAATCAGTAGGAGGAGATATCAGGTGAATATGGAGGATGAGGCAGGATTTCATAATTCAGCCTATGCAGCTTTTGGACAGTTGATTGAGAAGCGTGTGGCCTTGTGTTGTCGGACGGCAAAATTGGGCTATCCCTATTCACAAGTCTAGGATGTTTCTTTTTCAATTTTTTGTGCATACATTCAATTTCTCCACAATGCAAAGTTTCTATTATTGTTTTCTCTTGAGGTAACAATGAATAACGAACAACCACTTTGAACGACTGCTATACAGTAACTATTAACTTTTTAGGGTGCAGTGGCAGTTTTGGGTAATTCTTGGTGATTCACTTGCACGTAACCACTGGCCTACTCTCTTACTGTTGTCAAAGAGTATCCATTTCTCATCGCATGTAATGATTCGATGCAAAAATGGTTCTTTTCTGACTTTTCTAGAAATATTTTTGATGGCAACTGCTCTAACGAGTATTTTCATTGGTGCCCCAACTGCATGAATTTAAGCATGCTACTAGATTAGTATCTCGGTCCCACCCTTTCACTGTTGAAACAGTCAAATGTAACCACCTCTTCTATTCCAGCAGCTTCTTCTTCATAACAGTGGAACTCCCTTCCTATCACTTGCTTGCCTGATAGCTATAATCTTCAAATGTTCAAATGTAATGTCAGTTGACATCTTCTGATGCCTTGCTCTTGCTCCCTGTCCTTCTCTTTATCCTTTCCTCAAACACCCCTCTTTACTCTTACTTTCACTCTCTGTAACCCTTTGCATGCTAGTGGCACTCATTGTAATCATTTTCATTGAGTTTATGAGTAACAATATAATGTAAGAAAAATTATCTGGAAAGAAAAAAGAGTAAGGAATAAGTCAAGCTTTTTTCTTTACTAAGGAGGTTACTTTGTGAAATAACTTTATCAGCAACCAACCAAAACAACGTCATGTGTGACAACCTAATATATAAATACATTTGAGATTTGGATGTATTGTATTATTTAAACCAGGTGATTCAATAAATTTAAGAATACTAGGAAAAAAATTTAATAAAAATTTCATCAAACTTTCCTTGTTTGTCATATATATATATATATATATATATATATATATATATATATATATATATATATATATATATATATATATATATATAAAAGGCAGGATGTGTTTGTGTGTGTAACGAATGCACGGCTACAATTTTCGACGGATTTGCACCAAAATTTACATGCACATGATCCAAGTTAGCGGGAAGGCCAAGACTGACTTTGCATTTCCCAACTCCCATCGATAGTGGAAATAATCGATTTTTCATGCTTCTATGGCAGTTTTCATGTAGTTTGTGGCCATTTTCTACTGGCCAGAGTGAGAGCCTATAGCTGGCTGCCACGAATAGGCAGGAAGATTCTATTGGCCAGCGTGAGAGCCAACAGCTGACTGACATGAAAGTTAACTAGCATGCTAGCATGCAAAAAAAATTGATAGCTGCATTCGTCACAAGTGTGAAAAATTTAAATCTGCATGGCACTTTACTCCAATTGGCTCATTCGCTTGCTTAAACTCAACATTGATTCTTTAAAGGCAAGGAAGGGCGAAAATATTTTAAGTCAAGTGATAGCGATTGCTGTATGAGTCATACGATTTTTGAATCAAGCACGGGCAACGCCAGGCCATGCTGCTAGTATATATATAT
>OZ038476.1:101249859-101362938 GCA_964036315.1 Acanthosepion esculentum | reverse complement strand
TCTGGTAAGATATTAGCCAGGGTGAAATTTAATTAGTATACAAAAAAAGCTCACAAATATTAAACATTAACTTGTAAAATTCATATAAAACTCACAAGTACATTCATGCACCATCATCTTATCTGAAAGTGTAAGAAATCTGTGTGACAAAGTTGCCATCAAACCTAAAAATTAAAACAACTTGTTTGAACATTTTATTCAGCAATTATAAAAGTATGCATTTAACAAATTGAACCAACTGTAATAATTATAATTTACTAGGGAAATGTGTGAAATTTATAAATAGAGTGGTATTAATAAGATTGGTGAGTTGGAAAAATTGCTCAAAAAAGATTAAACATTTTCCCACTTCTATTAAGTACACAAAGACACATATTGGAGAAGGATACTAAGCAAGCATAAAATATATAATTATGTCAGATGAATGGTAGAGTGACTCAGAAGGAATTATGTAGCAATAGAGATTTACATGTCATAATGTCAGTAACATTGAATTCTATCCAAAAGTGAAGTGCGTACATTGTCCCATTTGATATACAATGATAGTTACTCTACTGTTGTCTCATATATGCAGATAGATAAATGATCTTCAAATACATCAGAACAAGCTAGTAATCATGGTGGAGAATATAACAATAAAAAAATAGGCAAAGATAACATAATGTACAAGTCAGAGTATGACAGATGCCATTTGTTTAACTGGACCTTCTGCAGACAATACACAGGGAAACAGGAAAATGAGTGATAAGATAATGGATGGCCAAAAGCTAAACATTTCATGCTAAAATAGTAAAGTCAATGTCTCAATATAAACAGTAGGTAAAGTACTGAAAATAGTCTCAGGCAAATGCTCCAGCTCATGCAATGCTCCAAATATTAACTGCAATATGTTTATCAGTTGTTATTTATTGAACTTAAAACAGTACAGAATCTAAAAGAGGTCAGAGGATTCAACATAACCTTCCAAGAAAACTTAAGATCAAGTGTTTCACACAAAGGAAAAAGTTTCAGTCTTTAGAAATGAAAAATAAATACTATTGATCATCTACTCACTTGTTAACTTAAGAATCATGAGATGCTCTTTTAAAACATTGATTCAAAATTATTAAGGTCAAATATTCCAGTAAGCTTTCAAAATATGGATGGTAAATTGCTCACTCATTCTGTATTATGATGATGGCTTTGAAATCATGAAATCTGATCTTGTTCTTGACCTGTATGAATTATTTCTCTTCCTCCAGACAATTTGGCCTGATTACTATGTAGAATTGATAATGACAGGATATACATAGATAGATAGATAGATAGATAGATAGATATGACTAGGCTGAAATAGATAGGTAGATATAAATAGACATAGATAGACATGAATAGGCATAGATAGATAGATAGATAGATAGATAGATAGATAGATATGAACAGACTGAGATAGATAGATATGAATAGACACTGATAGATAGGTAAATATGAACAGACTGAGAGAGATATGAATAGACAAAAATAGATAGGTAGATGTGAATAGACAGAGATAGATAGCTAGATAAATAAATAAATAAATAGATAATGAACAGACTGAGATAGATAGGTAGATATAAATAGACTGGGATAGATAGATATGTTCGTTTTCTATAGATGCATATATAAGCACCAACTAACCTGGATCGATAGATATGCAGATACAAAAAAAAGAACTGGGATAGATATGTATTGGGGATTTTTTTTATGAACTGGGAAATCTTCTTTTGCAGCAGTATTTAGGCACTACCAATCACGGAAAAAAATGTAATCCACAAATTGAATATTTTACATGCACAGACACACATATGCCTGAGAGTTTGTGAATGTGTGGGTTGATGTGGTTCAGTGTGGTGTGTTACCAATTTTTCTGCCAGTTTTCATATTTAATTGAGAATATATCTACTTCATGTATTCTTCATCTTTTAATAGATTTACTACCTGATAGATGTCAAATAAAACATAAAAATTATCTAATTCTCTATTTTGTCTTGTTTATTAATAAGTGGGACATTGACCAGGACAAGAGCTATGATTTGAATTTATACAATCTAATATTAAAATATATGAACAATACAAGGATTAGATTCTTCATCTTTTAGAGAGGAAAATGTCAGCCATAACATTATCTCAAATGTGGTATCTCTAACAAATATCATGGATTTGCCATGAACAATTAAAACCAAATAAAGTCCCTTTTTATCTATAATCCCGATGTTCCTCTTTGTCACGGTAAATCTAGAGAATCTTTGCTCACAAAGAAGTAACACTATTCTCCTTGGATATTTATCATTTCATATCTAAGTAGAAAAAAACTGATGCTGAGAATTCTTTATAGAAGATAAAGAATACGGAACAGTGAAAAAAATATTCTTTTACAAAGACATTTGCAACATTTCCCTCAGCACATAAAATCTATAAATTTATAAGAGAAAACTAATGAAGCAATTGTAAATATATTTTTGTAGCAATTGAACAAATAATTTTTTCCTATTTTTTCCTGACCATAAAAACAAATCCAATCAACACAAATTTAATAATAAGTCATGGAAGTAAAAGAAAGAATTTATTTCATGTATTTTAAGAAAAGGAAAATATTACAAGGAAAATATCTATAAAAGCTTCTTCTTGTGTTTTATTTTCTACTTATTTTTTACAATGTTTATTACAGTTTTATATCCCCTTATATATCCCCAAAATCTAACAAATTTTAGATATAAGAAAAACAACATAAGTTTTGAAAATATTGTAGCATAGATATGTATAGACTAGGATAACAAGTTAGTGAAATATGAACAGAATTAGATAAACATGATAAATAGATTTAAATAGACCAAAACTGAACATAGTGAAAAAAAAGTGTTTATATTGATATCAAAGACTTTAAAAGTATACAAATGAATAAATGGTTAGGAATGGGTCAGTAAGAATAGTAGAATACAAACCCTTGCCTACAATCTTCCTTGAAAATCAGCATCCATGTCATAACTAAAACAAATTTAACTTTTTCTAGAGTAAATAGAATTATGACATATTTTTACAGGTTGTGAAAGAATTAGGAACAGAAACAATAATGATTAGCAGAAAGAGAAGAGAGTAATCAGGAGAACACTAGACAATGATTGACATTGCATTTAAATTTTTGTAGATTAAAGTTGGCTGGAAAGCATGGAGCTGGAAGGGAGTTCAACAAGGGAGAAGTGCAAGAGAAGAAACTGTTAGCATAGAATTTACGGCTACATTTAGCCAGCTTAACTTTAAATTGATGAGATCTCAATGCCAGTCTAGTACCGCACTTAAATTTAAAAACTCTAGGTATGATAGTGAAGAGTTCATCTGAACAATTACCATGAAAATATTTATAGAAAAGACATAGAGAGGCAACATTATGGTGGTGGGAAAGCTGAAGCTGAGCCACCAAGACAGGACCAATAATATAGCTTATTCTTCTTTTTATCTTATCAAGAAGCTCAAGGTAAATGGCAGGGGTACTGGACCATATATGGCAGCAATATTCTAAGCATGGGCAAATAGAAAACTTATAGATATATAAGATAGATTCTAGAGAGAAAAATTGTCTCGCCAAACACAGTGAAATGACCTCGAAATGGATTCAATATAGACTTTCCACTTCATGTCAGCTGAGAATGTGAGCCCAAGATGGTGCAACAAGTCACTTTCCTGAAGGTTAGCATCAGCCATGTTGATGGAAGGCAGCAAGAGGTCTCTTAAATGATTAATGGAGAGAAGTTTAGTTTTGGAGGCGTTAAAAATTAACAAGTCATCTTTTGCCCCAGGTAACGATGAACTTGAGGTCATTTTGGATTATTAGAAAGCATAAGTTTATTAATATCAATTTGTTAACAAAATAAATGGCCACTTCTGCATTGCATTAGTGCAGCTGCTGTTTATTATTGTTTTGGGTTTTTCACATTCTTTCCTTCTGATATACATATAAATAATAATAATAATAATAATAATAATAATAATAATAATAATAATGATAATAATAATGAATGCTCCTGTCGTTTTTGATGTACGAGGGTCCAGTAGTTCAATTCTTAGAACTGAACAGCCAGACTATCTGTACATATAACTTGATTATTGTGGTGAATGCTTGTACAGTATCAATTACACTTTTCAAAAGAACTGCATACAGAGAAATGGTGCACATAGTGTGTATCCATGGCCAACTAATATTATACAGCCCCACATGTCACAAGCTGAATTCTAAATGGCCAATGTAATGTAAACAAAAAAATATGTGAATGGCCACTTAGAAAATTGCTAATCAAAAAGGGAGGTAACTTTAAAAATTGGATTCTTTGAACGTAACTTAACAATGTACAATTACATAGAATTTATTTCAATTCCCTAGACATGTTTTCAGCACTAAAATGCATATTTGCACCTTTTTTTTTACTAATCCACAAATTATAAATGGTTGTGAGTTACCTCACTTTTATGATTTTCAATTGCATATATAGCCCATTTTTGCAAATGAAAACTATTGCATTTAAAGATTAAATTAATTAAGTTTGTTGTGATATTTTGTTTAACAAAAATGGTTAACAAATGCAGTGGATATGTTACAAACAGTGAAAAAGTATCAACATTTTTTTTTCCTCTTGGAAATCCGACCTCGTAGAAAAATGGATAAAATTTGTATTGATTGGTTTCCTACAAAAAATTCAGTTCTCTGTATAAAACATTTTGAAGATAAATTTATTTTGAAAGAAAAATGAAACAAACTGAATTGGGATTTACATCCAATACATTCAGAAAATATAAGAAAACAATTTCCTTTGCCAAATACAAGGGAATTCAAAAAGCCCCCCAAAACAATGACTGGTCCAAATTGATGAATTGCATGATTTTATTTCAGTTGATATGATAAAGGATTTCAGACATCTAGAAGAAGCAAAAATTTATAGAATAGTCTTTTACCCTGAAACACATTTTCTATCTATAAAAGAATGTATTCATATTGACCAAAATCTTCACATCCAGTTCCAGTGTGATGGAACCCATATACCATTACCACAGTGATTTATTGTTGTAATCTAGGAAAGGTTATTGAATGAGGAATAACCAAAATGGAGGTTGGAAATGGAAATGGTAATAATAACAACAAAATACAATACTCGCCAGTGGCGTGAAGTAGGTAAACCACTGGTAGTGGTGAACTACATAGACAGCATATTACTCCCCCACTTACAATAGTGTCCAACATATTTATGAGGATTGGGACATACCCATTAGTGTTCATAGGTACGGTATATAACATTTATACATGGACATAATGCTAAATTCACAAGATTTACCATGTCAGAAAATTTTCCAAACTGATGTGGCAGAAGAACAACCATACTCAATTCTAAAAGAATTACAAAAAAGACATTTACTAACCAAGAGGTCACCCTTCCTTTTCTGCAGAACTAATACATTATGCCCTACTACTACGCTATATGTCTCAACAAGCCTACAAATTACTTATAGAAAAAGTTTTCATTACCATCTTTTTCTTTATTACAAAAAATAAAAAAAAGTTAATTAACCATTTTCAGTGTGAAATGTGTTCCCTGGACATGATAGGCAGTGATAGTGATGATGCTACAGAGAAGTAGTACTTTGACCTACTTTCTCAGGGAGGTCTTACAGTTCCATCTAGCCAAATGGCAGAGTTTGTTTGTGCTTGTTTTACTATACTTGACTATGCAGAAAACATAATTAATCCACTACAAGAGAGTCTGCTGAAAGAATTTTGGAAACTTATTCTCCAAAATATGTTTTTACTTGTGAAAAAGGCAAAGGTCAAAAGAAAACTGATTTATGGAGAAACTGTTGGTAAGTTTTTTCTCTCAGACGTGCCGTCGCCTCCCTCTGTCTTTTTTACAAATACTTTCATGGTAACTGCTCCAATTAATCTGAAATGTGACATGTATATATTATTGGGCCATGGTGTACCACACAGTCTCCCAACATCCCTCTTCATATTTTGAATTCAGAGTTTTCCTTCTCTGACACTGGTTACTAACCAAGGCTATAGACCCCAGTGTGTCCTCTTATTCACCCATATCTGGGAGATGAAGAGATGATTCATATATTTCCCAAAGGTATTTGCATGTAAGTGAAAGTAACAAATTCAACTGGAATTTTTCTCATTCTAATGTGTAATCCATTACACCACACACATACACACACACACTGTGTGTGTGTGTGTGTGTGTTTGAGAGATAATTTCAACTTCTCTTTCCAATGTTGCTTAAATTATTTGGTTACTTTTTATTTATTTTTTATAAAGATGGATGAATACAATTGTTATGTTATAAGGCTCCATGAAGTCAACCTTAGCCATTGGGTTACCTCAGTTATTTACAAAATCAACAATAGTTGGGAGCTGAATTCATCTTCAGAATGGACCATAAGTTATTGGTTCTAAAACTTCACTTTTAGTCATCCAGATCTGCAAGATAAGCCTGGTCAGAATTAAAAGTTATCACTCAAGAATGAAGAACTGAGAGAAGTCATGGAGGCTCATCTGGAAACAAAAACTTGGCCATGGAAGAGAAAAGGCTGGGGTTAGTCAAATAAACAAAATGGAGAAAATGATATTCAGTGATTTGACTGATAATCAATAGCTTATAATTTCTTGATTGTGTTGCGCTTACTGTTGATAAAATATGGTTTCTGAATGATAATTGCAAAAATCACTTTTACTCCTTATTCAACATGACAAAAACCAAATCTGCATTACCAAAATATCCTGCTAGTACTGTAATGTCTCTTGCAATCTGGTCAAGCCATCACATCAGTTTTCTTTTGTCATACCTGACTCCCTGTCTCTCATGGAGGACATGCATTGTAATTTCTCTTTCAAAACGCAGGAAGTTTCTATACTTATCAAAAACTTTCGCTCTCAGGAGGTGACCAGTTCAGATAAAATTCCAATGGTTGACTTTTTTTAATCATTTCACCCCATGCAAGGCAGTAAAGCTACTAAGACACAAGACTGAGTATGAAAGGATAAGACAATTAGAAAAACATTATTAATGGAAGAGAAATCAAGAAGAATGACTATTGTGACTCAAGTTCACTTCAGACCTCAAGTGAAACACATATATATAATCCATCACTAAAGAGTCTGGTAAAATGGTCAGTTCTTTGTACTGCTTCAGCAAGTATTTGACACTACCTGTTATACACGATCTTTACAAAAGCCAGGTCAGATCAAAAATAGAATACTGCTGCCATATCTGGACAGGAGCCGCCAGTTCTCCCTTTCCAGCCTTGATAAAGTTAAAAAATGCCCACTTGGCATTATGGATGATGAAATTATTTTCTACTCTACAACCCCTTTCCAACAGATGAAACCTTGCAAAATTCTTACTATTCCATTACGATTTTCATGGCAAGTACATTCTTTAGTTCTTCTAGTTCTGACCTTCACAGCTTCATATTCCATTAGTAAGAAGAATCATGGCTTTGTGGAACAGGCTCCCGAGAGGGTGTTTTCCCAGTCACTACAATCTTAATCTCTTCAAGTCTAGGGTTATCTTTCCTACATGTCCTTATAAGCGAAACTTCTAACCTCCTCCTCCTTTTATTTTCATGCAACAACCTCATTCAGTAGCCCTCTACTTTCAGTGACTTTTAGACCATATGTTGGATGAGAATTAGTTTTAAAAAAAATGAATTTGTTCTCAATATTTATTGAAATAAAATAAATTAACAGATTAAATTCATTCATTGCCCAAATTGTGCCTATTCTAATCATGCAAACTTTCACTAATAAATATACAGGGTGATTGAAAAGTAACTCCTCCTCATTTTTAATTACTTATAATCTATTTATTAACTATAATTTTTACAAGAAATGAGAGGAAAGCATTTAGCATGAGGATTTATTCAAAATTTGATATGGGCACCAGATTTCACTACCAGCTTCTCGAGTCGCCCAGGAATCATGTCAACTGATTTCACCAGGAACTCTTGTGGTATGGAAGACATAACTTCTTGTATTCATCCTTCAAGTAGTTCCAAAGTTTTGGTTTGGTATAGTAGACTTGTTCCTTTAACCAGCTCTAAAGTAAAAAGTCACAGGGTTCTCATACATAAAATAGGTTTTCAATCACCCTGTATATTTCAAACAAGTTATAACATTTTAAAAAATCTTTTGAAAACACTTATTTATTTTGTTTTGTGATTGGTCATGATTTAGCACCTCATCTACAGCGTCTCTCTCGCAGACAGGCCATCACTTCTCTCTGTTTTTTCTACAAATACTTTCACATGGTAACTGATCCAACAATCTACTTTCGCTGGTTCCCAAACTGCACGAATTTAAGTGTGCTACTAGGTTGGCATCTCAGTCCCACCCTTTCACTGTCAAAACTGTTAAATGTAGCCGTCTCTTCTGCTCCAATAGCTTCATGTCTCACACTTCCTGTCTGTGGAACTCCCTTCCTCTTACATGCTTCCCCGATAGCTATAATCTCCAATTATTCAACTGCAATGTCAATTGACATCTTCAAATGCCTTGATCTAATTTCCCATCCATCTCTCCATCCTTTCTTCTATCATGCCTTTTTACTCTTGCTCCCACTCTCTGTAACCCCGTTCATGCTAGTGGCACTCCCATCTTGCTTGGGGTGAAATGCTAAAATAATAATAATATACTAATTAACATATGAACTTTTATTAAACATTTATGAGTTGTAAACATCTGGCTGAAACACTTCATTTATCCTTTTTTTATAAAAGTTGTAATTTCATTTGCGATGCAAAGATTATACATGTGCCCCAACAGAAATACTGTTCTTTAACTGTCATTGGTAATATCAGTATCATATCATTCCATAACTAATGTCCAAAATTTCAATATCAATAGATTAAATTATCCTGTCATGATTCAGAAATGCTTAAATGATAACAATATATGCTTGTATATAGTCATAGAAAATTAAATGTGTATGTCAAGTCATCACAGCAGAATTCAACTAACTTATTTATGAACTTGACACTCCTAAAATATATAATGTACTCTGATTTTAGGAAAGGCAATAATACTGTAGAATAATTCCTTGGGTTGTGATAGTCCTGACTTTCAATGATTTGTGGTTATGATACAATTTTCATTAATCTTGTTTCAACTTACGCCATTTGCAGCAGAAGAAGACCTCATCATACAGCACTAGGAAGGTGGCATATGCCAATTTCTAGTTGTAGTTATTTTCCAAACATAGCTTAGATGTGGCACAAGGCTGAAAGTGTGGGGCACCCAGTGAGGATCGAACTCACTACTAAGTCGTAATTGTTCTAACCATTACACCGCTTTGAGGGGACCTACCACTTCCTAGTTGTATACCATATTGGATTGTTGTGCATTCACTCTCCTTCATTTGGGGTTGTGTTGGTGGAAACCTATTGTCTTTCATTATGGTTCCCAAATGTAGTGTAACCTCTTCTGATGGTAGTGCTTCAAAGAAAAGGTAAAAGCTGGCATCACCATGGAAGTGAAATTAGACATCATTAAACACTCTGAGAAGGGGGAGAAACAGTGACAAACATCGGCCAGTTGCTTGGTGTAAGTCATTCAGCTGTCACTGAAAACATGTACATATGTGTACACATATTGAGTTTCCCTAAGAGATAAGGATGCTTTTTTGTTAAACTATAAGTTGATGAATTTCCAATAAAAAAGAAAAACCAACCATGTTTTTTTTCTTCTTCTGCAAAAGAGACAAAATCTTCTGCTTCAACATCTCATCTACTGAGACCAATGACAATAAAAAGCAACTTAAAACAACTTTCATTTTCATTATATGTATTACAGTGTAACCCGGATATAAGATACCCTGATATAAGAGAAACCCGGATATAAGAGAGATTTATCTTGTCCCAAATTAGAGCCTGTGTTAATAAAACAAAATAGACCAAACCCTGATATAAGATAAATCCGGATATAAGAGACTTCTTCTCCGGTCCCGACAACTCTCTTATATCCGGGTTACACTGTATTTTTATTTCATTTCATTATATGTATTGTATTTATGTTTGCCATGTATTTTTTAGTCCAAATTATGTTAACATATGTCATAGAAATGTGATGTTATGTCCTAGATTATTACTTTACTATTGCATTAGCATAAGCGAGTGATGTAAGTGCTTATTTATAAAACATTGCAGGTATGTTCAGACTGACCTGGAAATTTGCATTATGACACATCATAGGAATGGAAGTCTGTCATATGTTGAGAACCTGCTGTATAAGCAACTTTATATATTGATGAAATGATGACATTTTTGTAAATGAACTAAACTGTTGAAAATGGTTTTAAAAGTTCAGGAAAGGTGAATTAAACTTAAAACTTTTGTTTCATAATGATGAGCTTTTGTTTTAACTCAATAAAAAAGGAATTCTATCAAGTCAATGATTCACCATCATCTGCAACAATTTGGAAAGGTGCCTATACTTGCAAAATGATTTCCTCATGATATTAACAGAACCTGACTGTAAACCAAGAGTGGATATCTACTCACTCATAAATGCATCTTGCCATTATTTAACAGATTAGTGACGAAAATTGGATATTTCACAAGAATATAAAGTGATACTGACAATGGCTTAGTGGAGGTGAACAGGCTAAAGCACAACCTAAAATGAACTTCTATCCAAGGAAAGTTTCGGTGTTTTGTGGAATTGCATTAGTTTAGTCCACTTTCAGTTGCTTGCAGTTACAATTACAGCAGACATCTATTGTTAGCAGTTAAAAGGTTTAAACACAGCTTTGAACAAAAAGAGGCTCAATTTGATCAGATGTAAAGGTGTGATGTTTCATCATGATAATGCGTGGTTCAATATAGTAATGATAACATCTAAAATGATTGAAGACCTTAGTTGGGAAAACATTCAGCACCCTCTTCATTCTTCAGATCTCACTCCAGATGTTTACTACTTATTCTGGAGTTTACTTGGCGGACATTTTTAAAATATATAAAAAGGTAGAAATGGCCTTCCCTATGTTCTTTGGTTCCAAACCAAAAGACATTTCCAAAAGAAAAACAAGAAACGAAAAGGTTACTGATAATTATACTACATGTTCAGGAATAAATTCTAATTAAACAGGAATTTTTATAGTTTTATGACCCTAAATTCAGACAATGCATATTGGATGATATAATAAGGAATTGTGCATGTCACTTTTATGAAATGCCTAGATTGATATTAACCAGATTTTTTTCAGTATATTGCCAAGATTTAATATATATATATATTAGTATGTTAAAAAGTTTAGGGGAATTTTCTTTTAATTTGCAATGACTTGTTACCACTTACCAGGTAGCTTTTCAATAGCTTTTGAGTAAAATTTTGCAGGTTTGCAGTGAACTACTGAATTTGGCTTACATTAAAAAAAGTTTTCCCCATCAAAGCATTTTGCAGTGATCAAAAAAGGTAATAATCAGTTGGTTTAAGGTCAGGTGAATATGACAGGTGAGGTAGAACAGATCAACCAAGTTCAAACGTTTTTACCTGTGTTATTCTTGTTGTATAAAGTCTTGCATTGTCATGGAGTAGAACAACATTTTTCCTACCGATGAGTGCACGATACTTTTTGACCAAACTTTTATAGGCATGTTGCAGTTACTGGATATATAAATGTGCATTTAGTCTTTCATCATGTTCTAAGAACTCTAAATAAATAATACCCCAAAGATCCCACCACATGCACAAATCACCTTTCTTCCATAGAGCTCAGCTTTTGGGATTATTTATGGAGATTTATCTTTGTCAAACTACTTCTTTTTGCAGTGATCATTGTTGGATGTAACCCATTTCCCATCTCCTATTAAAATATATTTAAGGAACAGTTAGTCACAAGAAAACAATTGTCTCCCCAAAAAATGGAATTTATTTATAACTGAACCTAATAATTTGAAAGTAAGAAATATCAATAAAAAAAATCCTGACATATTGCTTAATGGAAAGTATATTTTAATTTCTGATAGGTATTTATTAAACTTGGCTTAGACTGGCTGAAAGTGGGATACCCAGTTAGGATCACATTCACAACAGTAGTGACGATCTGCAAAACCAGTATGTAAACCAATATTTTTCAACGAGGTAGCACAACTATACCTGCCACAGAGTCATGATAGTGAGGCACCCAATGAGAATCAAATTCATTACACATGGTTACTTTGCTAAGCTTTCACCATAGTGTGGCACCGCTATTTATTATGTACAATTTAGTCTGAAATTAAATCATAATATTGATTCACTCATTATAATAATGATAATGATCTAGACTAACCTTCTAAACATTGTCCCATGGTGAAGCATTCATAGTTACTAAGCTTAACTTAGTCTGATACTGACCAACAATACTAAGCCACCTAGTGAAGATCAAACTTACTACATATGTCTGTCTCCAAAACTTGTTAATCACTAGTCCAAGCTGTTTAATCTTCACTTTCCAACCAATTTATTGGAGCTCTTAAGTTCCCTCTAGAGCTCAAGTGGAACTTATACAAGAAAAAATAAATAAAATAATTTAAATGAAATTTAAGGATTTTTAGAAAGTCAACAGTATTAAATGGTAGATATATATTTATAAGAGTTTACTATGAGCTAAAGACAGAGAAATATGTTTACAAAAAAATCTATAATAAAATAAAAGTAGCATTGACAAACAAGAAACTAATGTAAACAATTGCAACTTTAAATAATACAAGATTGTTTGTTATAATAATGATCTTCATTAAATATTTCAATCTGCATTTGATATTTCTTGTTTAATATACATGATTAGTTATAAACAATATTTAAGTAAAATGATAATCACAAGTGAACAAATATAGCATTTTAAATCATGAAAACATTGCTTCTTTCTAAAGTCAGCAAGTAAAAGGCAATCGTGTAATTTTGTTGTGTTTTGAATGAAAACCTTTTTGAAAAGTCAAAAGATGTAAATCTACAGATTTCACAATTCCCCTCAGAGTCTACAATGCAAAAATCTTGAAAATCAAGTCCCAAAGTAGACAAGCATGAAAGCAAATTAGTTTTAAAAGTCTTATTCAACATAAGTGATAAATTTAATTTTCAGTTTCAGCATTGTGTTCTTTTTTTTTTCTTTTTTTTTCCTTATCTATTCTAAAACTAACAAAAACTTCTCTGCATAAAGTAGAACAGAAAACATGAGATATGAATAAATACGTATATGTGCATGACTCTGTTTGCATATATACGTGCATGCATATTTGTATAAATATAAATGGATTCATTTTTCATTGAGAAAATCGAATGAGGGTTCAGTAAATTCTTTTTTATTGAACAACCTGCACAAGCTAACTGTCTTAAGGTGGTTACTTGCCTGTGCCCTGCAATGCATACTTTCGCCATCATATTCCCATGTCCAGTGTGTAACATGTCAGATAAGGTATTTTGAATAGAAGTTTTCCATCTTCTGGGTGCATATTGGCCATTGGCTCCAATAAGAAGATCATGCACCCTTTCCCAACACTCTCCAGGCCAGTTTGAATTCAAAGTTTTCCTTCTCCTCGACTGGTTGCCAACCAAAGCTATGGGGCCCAGTCTGTTCTGCTATTTATCCATATTTAGTGGAAGAAGAGATGGATTCATTACTTTTCCACGGCGACTTCAGCACAAGTGAATGTAACAAACTCAAATGATTTTTCACTTCAAGTATAGTGACTATATATTTACTACATAAAGTGTGTCAAAAATATTTGCCATTGGTCACTATTGAAAAGTTAAGCAAATATTTTCAGGATAAATATTATAACAAACATATACAGTACATATATATATATATATATATATATATATATATATATATATATATATATATATATATATATGGTGGACTCTCCCATTGTATTCAACTTGTGAGAGTCAAGCAACTCAGTTCCTAGGAACCGACAGCTAGACACCAGCACATATGATTTGATTATAGTGGTAAAGACTTTGTGCAGAACCAACCAGATTTTTTGAAGGCCATCCAAGGCTATAGAAGCCAGTCTGTCCTACTATTTACCCATAGCTGGGGGGAGAAGAAGATGATTAATACCTTTCTCAAGGGTATTAGCATGCAAGTGAATTTAAAGGGTTCAAGTGGAATTAGAATTTGGCTCTCTGATTCCTCAGTCCAAGCCGCTATCCACTACTCCACCATGCCTCCCATGTGTGTGTGTGTGTGTGTGTGTGTGTCTGTGTGCATGCGCACAAGTGCATGCATGTGCAAATATATAGAAAAATAGGAAAGAAACTGTTAGGTTAATAATCCAAAGTTCTTTAGTATTTTTGTTTTTATTTTAAAAAAACAGTGCTTGATACACAAGCAGAGCCTATATTATATATGTACTGGGTGTTCATAAAGTCTCTTTACAATTTAAAAAATTTATTACAAAACCATATGAACAGACAAATATGTGTGGAAATTGATACAAAATTAGGAGTAAATATTGAATTTTTTTAACTAATTTAATACACCTCTATATTGGCACCATAAGTTGCACAACTCACATCAAGACAGTACTCAATTTCTTTCCATGCTCACTGTAGCCTCATCAATGGTGGCAATGGCATCGCTGATCACTTGCTTTAGATCAGTGATGTCCCATATCTTTGTTCAATGCACAATATTTTTAACATAACACAATAGAAAGAAATTCTGTTGTTTCGCTGAGTCTGTGTATCTGATTTGGTTTCAATAAAACATGACACATGTTGTGCCTTTTCTTGATGAGTAGTCATTTTCTAGGTGTTCATTTAACCTCTTTCAACAGGATACCTGAAATACACAAATGCAAAGTTATTAAAAAATTTGATAACTACTGAGTACATAGAACAAATTTAATTAAGATATCTCATCAATTACCTTTGTAATATATTTTTTAAATTGTAGAGAGACTTTATGGGCATCTTATATATTTAAATAAAGACAAAGTAAAACTTTTTCTTTACCAATGTGTTTTTCCCCTGTGAGCCTTTATGCCAAAACATTTTGGTAAGGAAAAATTGTCCTTTTGTCTTTATATTGTCTTTACAGATATATTTTATTTATATCTGAATTCTTACACACATACAAACACACACATTATATAGAATTGAGTCACTGTCAGTCACTGTGTGTTTATCTAATTCTAAAAATAAACACGCTAAAATTCACCTTTATCCCTGCTGTGCGCTGACGGCTTAGTGGTAGAAGTTCCGATTGACGACAATTCAGTCAGGTTTCGATCCTAGCTAGAGGCAACCGGACGTCTAGCCACACTGATGAGCTGCGAAACAGTCTGTCTGTGGATGACAAAAAAATATATATATATATATATATATATATATATGAAAATTAAGTAGCAACTCAAGCTTTGCCTTGTGGAGGGTTGACACTGTAAAGTGTTTTTTGTTCTGTCTGGGTAACCTAGGTGTTGAACACTTTAATTTACTGCTTAGGTAATTATTTGCCTTTTGGTCTTTATTTTTTTCTTGTCTAAGGTTTTCCTTTCTGTATTTTTATGGCAGGTCACCACCAACACCTTTTCATTTTTGTGTGTGTGTGCATGTATATATATATATATATATATATATATATATATATATATATATAAAATCATATTACTAATGATAGCAAGAAATAATATAAATCACACTACTTGAGGAATTTCAACAATAGCAAAAATTAAAACTAATATCACATGTAGCTCAAAGAGAAAATAATAATATAATCAAGATGTTGATGCTTCACACTTTTTGAAAGAAAAGGCTTGGAAGAGGACACCCATAAATACTAAAAAGAGCCATAACAGTTAGTGGACTTGATAAATTTATTTTCCTGAAAAACTGTTTTAAGAGAAAGATTTGATAAATTACAATTTACAGTAGCACTATCTGCTTGGTCATTGAATGCAAAATTTTTCCTTATCAGGAAACGGCTAATATTATCATTACAATAAGAATTAAAATATCTCATATTTACATGACATATTACTCAGTTTCTAATTTCATCAATTACTGTTGGCCAGTGTTTGGTGCAGCTCCGAGCCACTCATCTGAAATGCAGATCTTACATCTTGATCTGCAATGTCTGAGAGAAACTGCTTCACTCCTTTCCAGGATGGGTGATTATATATCTCCTCTAATCCAGTTCCTTTCTATGCATGCAAATCACTCAGTGGCTAAAAGATCACCTACGGTCAATCCTGTACCTGGTTCCCTTAATAATCTGGCATGATAGTGAGTGCAAAGTCTTTGCTGGTATGATCTCAGGTGAAAGCTATCAATGTTTGTACTATCATGAAGTCACTAATCATCATGGCAGATGGTTTGAGTGTACTGTCCTTGTACAAACTGTTGATCATGCTAGATTATGCACTCTCTCCCAAATAAACCAACAGTGAGCTTCATTTCACCCCAAGCAAGGGGATAAAGATGCAAGGAGTTACTGAGAGTGAAAGAAAAGAAGAAAATGCTAGTAAGAAGAAGGGACAATAAAAGAACAGGATTCAAAAAAAAAAAGAGAATGTGGATTGATGTTCAATTAAAAATGTTGAATATCATAGTTTACAGGAAAGCAAGAAGCTAGAAAATACTTCCACAGGCAAGAAGTGTAAGAAAAGAATCTATTACTATATTACATCTAGCTATTTCAATAGTAAAATATGAACTCTAGCTGCCAAGCTAGTACTACTCTTAAATTCATAAAGTTATGCTCGCTGCACAAAGCTACTTCTGACGGGAAACACATCTGTTTACCTCCCATTCCACGTTATTAATAACAGTCACTACAAGCGCATTGTGTATTTTAACACAGTTTTGGAAATTTCAGTTGCAGTTGTAAAAAGAAATCACAAGAGACTGACATATATACAAAAACAATACCCTGTCTGGTGACAAAAGTTGCTGGTAGCACCAAGGGTGGCAGTACCACATTATCCACTGAAACTGTGTTACCTCCCTTGGTTGGCAGCTGATTAAGGTAGGATATCACATGTGCTTTCACATGTTGTATGTAGAAAATTAAATTCATGAAGTTTAGTGTACCAAAAAAGAAATCTCATCAGGACAATTATTCATGAAAATATTTATAGCAAAGGCGTAGGGAGGATATGTTAAGGTGGTTAAAAATGAAAAATGATTGAAGCTTGGATGCCAGGTCAGGACTAAAGACTAGTATTGCAGATTCTTCTTTGGATTTTGCCCAGAATCTCGAGATAAATAGCATGAGCACCATACCATGTGTGGTATCAATATTTAATAGATGAATGAATGTTAGACTTCTAAACATGCAAAATGGATTCAAGAGAAACTGTCTAGAATGACATAGTGAAGCAATCTATAATCATTATAGATTCACTATAATCATCCCACTTCATGTTAGTGCAAAAGTTGCTCCCTGGAGGTTGGCAGCAACAAAAATTATTTTCAATTGAAAAAAATGTATACACAGTTGTCCTACCAGGATTTATTATTTGTGAACACAATCTTAACAACATAAGATATGCAGATAACACCATGATTGCAGACACAGAAAGAAAAACTGCATGAACTCCAAGACAAAGCAGTAAAGAAAAGTAGGAAGAAAGGACTAACCATCAATTGTAAAAAGACAGAAAGTATGGATGTCTGCAAGAGAAAAAGCCTAAGATACAAGCTATGAATTGGTGATGTCAAAATCAAACGAATACAGATCAAATATTTGGGAAATGTTTTCACGGGCATAGGAAAATGTGACACCCAAACCAGAAGGTGCATTGGAATAGCAAAAGAGTGCTGAACTGCTATATCATATCAGTCCTCCTATGTGGTAGTGAATTCTGAGTAATTTCCTCACAGATTATAGAGGAAACTCAAGGCAACAAAGATATGGTTCTACAGGAGGATACTGAAAATACCATAGATAGCACATGTGTGCAATGAGGAAGTTTTAAGGAAAATGGAAACAAAAAGGACACTTATGCTTATAGTCAGAAAGACACAATTGAAATTTCTGGAATACATAATGAGGAAAGTGAGCTTAGAAAATTTGATACTCACAGGACATAAGAAAGAAATAGCAAGTTACCTACCTAACAGGCTTGTGTAAATGGATGTCAGACTAGGGAATGGGAGGGACAGTAAAAAGATAAACCTTACTAAGAGCTACAAAGGATAGAAAGTTATGGAGAATTATATTCTGAAGAGAAATGGCACGTAGAAGAAAATTTTTTTTTATTTTCTTTATAATTTGAAACATTTATTCATTTAAACTCTAAAACATTTAGACATAAATATTGAATAATTTTGTTTCTAATCTAGATTATAACATTTTATTCTTTATTAGTTTTAAATTTCAGGAAAAATTCATAATTGTTATTGACAGTGTTTACATATTTTGATGGACACTGCTTATCCAATATATACAGCTCTGCTGAACAACCTGAATATGAAATATAAAGTAGGTTTTCTCTACCTCTACATGTGTGTTTGCATAAATATTATATAAAGCTGTGGTATAAAATAAATATGGTTTTATTATTTATATTTACCAACATGTCTTATATCTTGGCCAACTTAATGGTTTTTGAGTAATGGAAATAAGTAATTTTTATATTCTGCTTTTAAAATCAAAATTTTTAAGATAACTGTATTCTGTTATTCATTTTGTGATCTTTATAAATAAACAATTGCTTTGTTGATGGCTTTTATAAGAAAATTGTTTAGTGATTCAAACTTATTTTTTGCCCTGGAAGTGGTAACCACCTTAACATTTAGATCACAGTTTAAGAGTAAAGCATTGTATATTGAGAAGCAATACTGACATTTTAATATAATAGCAAATCTAACCAATATTATAAATTGTAATAACACACTATATATCCCATAAAGCATCTCCTTTTAATATTATAATTCCCTTCTTTTAATATTATAACAAATGTAAGCATTTCCTTCTTTTAACATAACAAGTCTAACCAATATTATAAATTGTAATAACACACTATATATCACATAAAGCATTTCCTGTACAATTATTCCTTCACTGAAACTCAAATCTATGATCATTCAATTACTTATTGTGATATGACACCTACATGTTGCATATAAATTAAATGACTATCAAACTGTTTAAACCTATCAAACTTCTTTAATTATGAGTTTCACTAATACTATTTTACAATATATGTAATAAATTTGGGTATGTAATTCTGACAGAGTTATAAGTTATTGACATTTTGAAAAAGGTTCATGAAAATATGTTTTGAAAAATAATATCCGATAATGCATTTTGCCTCTAATGGCTTCATCAGATGGACAGCGAAAAGATGTGTTGTGTGTGTATGCATTTGTGCGTGTTTCAAATAATTAAATCTTATATTATTTTTTTCAAGCTGGTGTGGCTCAAGACTAAAAAGAGAAAGAAAATGAATGACTTTTTAAAAAACCATTTAACATTTTATATTCTCTGCCTTAAACATCAGAGAATATAAAAAGTTAAACGATTTTTTTAAAAGTCACTCATTTTCTTTCTCTTTAATATATATAAATTTTTCAAAGAAACATCTGTAAGGCACAGGGAACAAAGGAAAAGTTGATACTGTATCTTTTTCTATGTACTGTGTCCTTTCAGGATGTTGTTGATATTGCTAGCATTATATATATATATATATATATATATATATATATATATATATATATATATATATATATATATATATATATATATATATATATATATATAATCTGCATATGACCAAGTTGTCAGACTGTTGACTTACTGACCATGAGACCCAGGTTCAATTCTCACTATGGTCAATTTGTCAGGAAAGTGACTTCTTGATGTTATCAGTCTGGAAGACGCAATCATAGCATGTGGCACCTTTGGAAAATGGCTGAAAACCATACCACAGGTTGACCCAAGCTTAGTGAGTGAAATTGGATAGATGGAACTCTTTGGGGGAGCTGTCAATGGTTGTGCTAACACAAAGTCACAAATCATTGTGAGCAAGGGTTTAAGCATACTAGCCTTATTCTGACTGTTGATCATGCTAGATAATGCACTCTTTCCCAGAAACTGTAATTAAGGTCCACTCACAATAGTTGCAGTATAAACCACAGGTGGGATCCATGGGTGCTGAACAAACACAAATGTTCAGGCATCTGCAACAGGTATAGGCTAACCACCCTAGTAGATCGGCATCCTCAGATACAAGTGTGCAGACCATTATATATATATATATATATATATATATACACACAGAATTAATACAAGTAAAAGGTTTGTCATTTAGCTGATTGGTGTTACCTTCAGCATCCTGACTCCAGAGTTTTGTAGAAGGACCCTCCTGGAATCACTCCATCCACTCATTATGGGATATATATGTATGCAAGGGTGTGTGTATACTTTAGATATATTTGTGTATCCTGCCTATTTGAAATTTCCTTTTACATGATGTATTACACTATATATATTATAAAAAATATAACTTACTGCAGTATTTTGAAAAATTTATACTGCATGCAACATCAGATACCATTGCTAGTATTATATGTATATATATATATATATATATATATATATATATATAATTTTCTACAACATATATATATATATACATATATATATATATATACATATATATATATATATATACATATATATATATATATATATATATATATATATATATATATATATATATATATATATATATTTAATTTTTTACAACATATATTATAAGAAATATAAAGTACTGCAGTATTTTGTAAACTTTTTTAGATATGAAGAAATTTTTATTATTACTATTATTTTATTACTCATTTTTTTTTCTGTTTTTATTATACAATAATCTGAGTTGATACACTTTTTGACCACTAAAGCAAAATGCTTAAAACTAAATTTTCTGACTAAAATAAAATATAAAGAAATCAAAAATGCAGAGGTAGCAGAATTTCAAGAGATTTTATTGTTCCCCTTAATGCCGAAGCTTCTATAGCGAAAGTAGTTCAGGTGACATTCATGAAAGATGCGCCCATGAAATGTGGGAAGCATGTTCAAGTTTCATTGTTGGCTATATCTTTAGTTCTAATTTTGTGCTGCATTCTCTATGAATATATTGACCCAGAGTGTTGGGATAAAAACTAATAATAATAAGATGGAGAAAGAGACAAAAACCTGGAACTCAAATAATAATAATAATAATAATAATAAAGAATTTAATAATCCACAGAGTGGTGTAAACAAGTAATAATAGGATGGAGGAAAGGAAACAAGTAATGCAATAATGATAATAATAATAATAATAATAATAATAATAATATAATGTATAGTTGTCATTTTTTGAAAATATAATGTACAAGAATTTTTTTGCAACACACTGATGCATGTTGAAATCCTCACAGAAATTATCACTAACATTTTTTGTCAAGATTTACAAACTCTACATTTCATTCAATTTTACAAAGCAACTACTGAAATTTGAATAAGTTTGTTTGAAAAAATACTTTGACAAAAACCCTGCTTCATGGTTTTTACACACCATAGTGAAACCCACTGTACTGTACTTTGTACCTGCTTACGTGTTTGCACTTCACCCCAAAATTTGGCTTTGATCAGTCCATGTATGGCTATTTTAGAAGGTGTGATGGACGGACAGACTGACAGACTAATGGAAGTCACAGAATTTTATATATAAGAAGATAGATTTGATATGGCCCTCTGAATGTACTGCAATGCATAATTGCAAATATGTTTTCATGCCTGTGGTGTACACATGCAGGAATTTAAAATATAAATGAATACACATATAAACTGCTTCAATATTAGAATGCTTAGCTTTATATAAGGAGGTGATGAAAACTTTTCAGCACAACCAAGAAGGGATGTTTAAAAAAATCTGATGTTTGGGATATTTGATCTGATTTTAAGAAGGGAGTAAAGCACATTTTTTCAGCAGCTCTTGTGTAATCAGCAGAAAATATATATCATTTAAACAGATACATATACACATTGATAGACAGATATAAGCAGACTGAGATAGATAGATAGATAGATAGATAGATAGATAGATAGATAGATAGATAGATAGATAGATAGATTGAGATAGGTAGGTAGATATATAAGAAATAAACCCTATTTCCAACCCACATCCATATCATATTAAAATATTAAAACAATATTTATAAATATGCCAAAATGATTCCACATTACAATACACACCATTTAAATTGAAATATCTGTTGGTTAGAAATTAACATCACCATGTGAAATATTTGACCAATCAGAGAAAACTAAAATCTTATTTTTCTTGAGCTTACATTTGGAAAAACTTCCATATAAAAGCCTACAGATTTCAACTTTCAGAAAGCAGAGATGTGGCTGTCTCCAAACTGTTCAAACACATGACAAGATGTAGCTACATAGCTATTTCCTTTCAAGTGTGTTCAGAAAGAAACATGCCTCAGGGACTTCAAATGAATCATCTCCAACAACAACAACAGTAGGGGTGGTCAGTGAATCTTTGCTAATGATCAAATTATTTTCTCAACCACAGCTTTGACAGTGGCCCAGTTATTTGAAAGTCTTTTCTCAACCACAACTTTGACTGTGGACCAACTACTCAAAAGTCTTATCTAAACTACAGCTTTTTCTGTGAACCAACTACCCAAATACTTTAACTTAAATGAAGACTATTTTTACTCCTTTTGAATTCATGTACACATGTTTGTAAATACAAATGATTTATTTAACAGGCGTACCCATTTTTTCTTTATTTTTATTTTATTATTGTTTGGAATTCAAAAATTTTAATAAAAAAAAGCTAGACAATACAATTTCCTACAGACATATATGAACAGACTGAGATAGATAGACATGAACAGACTGAGATAGATGTGAACAGACTGAGATAGATAGCTAGACAGATAGATAGCTATGAACAGAGTGAGATAGATACATATATACATACATACATACATACATACATACATACATACATTGATATTAACATGCACATTAGAAATGTTTATAAGTTGATTTATTACATGACAATGTGCAAATATATAAAGTAAAATATTTCTTGCTATTTAATACAAAACATTTATGAATACAGAATGTTCTATGTATTGTTGGATCTTCCTTCCATTTGCTGTAATATTTAAAAGTTAATATTAATGTATAAAGAAATGAACCTTTTTCAAGATTTAGTTCTTTATATATTCCTATTCAAGCTGAATATTGAGATTAGATTCAGACAATGCACCAAATTGTTTTCTTTTAAATGATTCTTCTCAACTGTTATTAGGTTTAATATAGTCTTGTTCCTTTTTGCATCAAATACACCTGCCACTGGTGTTAGTAATAAAGCTGTTGCATTTGAACTTTTTTGTATAAACAATACAATGTTGATAATGCAGTTGCTTCAATAAATCGAAGACACAAATCTAAGTATAAAATTCACTTAAATTGTTGATGCTTCTGGCATGCTGGAATGTTTTTCAACCTTTTGTGAACAAAATAATAACAAAAGCTGGTATCATTATATTCAATGCTTCAGCTTTGTACAACTCTTAAGTAAGATGTATTGCTTATTAACCTACCGCACTGATTGTAACAAAGATTCACAAACAAGAGGACACTGATGTAATCTATTGAAAAAATATAAAAGAAATGTTACATATGAGAAATTTGATTCTATTTGTTTGCTGTTATGGTTAAGTTATTCATCAAAATAAAATAAACTTTTTTTTCCTAAAGCTACATTAAGAAAGTGAGTAAAAATAATGCATTATCTTTTTAGGCTTGTTCCCTAATGTTTATTATGCGTATAATGTCCCTCTTCTGTTAATAATTTTTACTTTAATTTCTGACCACAGACAATCCTTTCTCCTCATTTATAATTCACTTATATAATCCTAGGAGGCACAGTGAAATCAACTATTGCTGATCATGTGTAGTGGGAAAAGTGAAGATAACCAACCCCTGTGGAATTAAGTCAGGGTGATAGATACAGAAAAAACATTGAAAGAAATCAGCATGCATGCTAGATTTTAATAACCTCCTCAGTAGGCCCAAAATAGAAATGAACATCCTATAGGAATCTTTATTAAGAAAAAAAGAATGTTAAAATACAAAGTTTTACCTCCTAATAATACTACAGGTAGTATAAAGCTACTCTAGTTCAACTGAAAAGCCAGACAGGTGATATTAATTTTAATACCACCAGTGGATTGCCTTATGGTTCACATGGCCTAGTTGATAAAAGTAATACTTAAATAAATTTAGTTATCTGGCAGCTGTGAGATAGTGCAAAAAATTTTCCAGTTTAGTACAACATCAAAAGGAAAAAAATAAGTGATGCATGAAGTCTTTTAACATGAACAGTGGAATGAGAACTATCTAATTCCATGGATTGAATAAAGGGTTTAGTTCAAAATCCCCCAGAAGGTTATCCATTATGACAGACAGCTGGAGAGTAAAATAGCCAACATGTTTGCACTATAACAACAAAGAGAATACTAGTCTGAGAATATCAGTGTATAATAATAATTACACATCTAAAAAATTCAAACAAAAATCCCTTTTACTTAATTTCTAATGTATTTCTGTAATAATTTACTATGTATTTCTATAGTAAAATAATTTGCAATGCATTCTTATACAAAATCAGTAGCATTATATATACAAGATGAGAAACTTAAGGAATAAAATGGCTTTCTCAAACAAAAGATAAAAAAAAAGTTATTTCCTGGTGGAGTGATTTCAAGAGATAAGTATATGGTGAGACATGGGAAACACTGGATTACTTGACAGATGAACAGATTTAAATTTCTTAATATAATAACTGTATTCTGTCAGTAATGCTTGTATTAATTCCCTTTTTTTATAATTTTCAATCGACACTATACGGATTAATTGTTAAAAATTGCTAAGACAAATCTTAGGACAAACATTGCCAAATTTCAATATTTTTTCCTAATATCAGAAATAGTAGTTTGTACCGAAAATGATTAATACTAAACAAGGAAGTAGAGGTAATGTTAGTGGGCAGCAGTAAGAAAAAACAAAAATCTTGCCTACATATACTGGGTTCAAATGCAATCAGTGCTAATTTACAATTGTTATTAATGTTTCCTTTGTATGTCAGATCAGCCTACAAATGCTACTGGTATCATATAACCCAATATTACCTGCAGCATGGTCAGGGGAATAAGCAACCAAACTGATTTCCCACTTTTCTGGTGATGAGATTGGCTAGACACATAGAAGGACTAAAAACAAGATCTTTTCAGAGGGAGGATGAGCCTTCTTTTAGGGTCACTGTCCATCTAGCACAATGGGGTTGAGTTGGTTCCATAGCCGTGTATGCAGACAGGTGTTCTGATGACATAGCGTTACTGCGTAAAAGGATTTCAAGAAACAAGTCAAAAGCCAAAGCAGAGACTCCCTTGATGGAATCAATGACCACATGATGATTAAAAGAGAGCAATTTCATTTTTCTGTTCCCTTCTGGGTGACATATAATGATGCACAATGATATGCATATAAAACAAAGGGAAATAAACTAACGTGAAGGAACTCTAAAAAGAAAAATAAAGCATCATAGTTAATTAGTAACTGCTTATATGGTCTGCAATTTAGCTCTCTATGATTATGGTCAGACCCACTGCCAGAATGTTTTGATTGTGGGGAGAACCTTTAAGCTTTGGAGGCTGCAAGTAAGAATGTGCAGACTAAAATTAGCTCACATCATTTTCATGGTGGGGGTGCAAGTGATTAGCAGTGGGTGTGAGCCCTCCACGCTTGGAGATGGGCTTGATTATGGTTTCAAATGAAATAAGAGGAAAGTGCTTTTCACTATATTATAAAAATTCAGAATGATTTTTTATTTAATTCAGAAATAGCAGACTACTATATATCATAATTTCACTGCTGAAATTGCGAGTTGTAATTATAACTTCTATGTTGACAGTTTCTTTTCTTGCACTTCTCACTTATGGAACCCTCTACCAACTTCCTGCTTTTCTGTCAACTATGATCTTCAAAAATTTAAATGTAATGCCAATTGTCATCTGTCTTTTTTAATTTTCTTCTTTTATTGTCCTCTCTGATTCATTTACACTCAGTAACATCAGGAAGTTTCTGGGACACATAATGAGGAAGGAGGGCTTGGAGAATCTGATACTCACAGGTCAAATAGAGGGAAAGAGAGACAAGGGAAAACAGTGTGTGATATACCTGGGAGGCTTGAACAGGTGGATGACAGAACATGGTCTGGGAGAGGAAACAGAGCGAAGGAGCTTGTTGAGAGCTGCAAGGGATAGAGGGAGGTGGAGAGCCATGATCGCCTATGTCCTGAAAGGCCATGGCACATAAAAGAAGAAAGAACCCCTTGCATCCTGGTAGCTTCTATTGACTTGCTTGGGGTGAAATGATTAAAAAAAAATAAAAATAAAATCTATATTTAGAAAATCTGACAGCATTCATGACCCTGCGTGTTCAATATTTGCCTTCTGGGAAGTTGACAGAAAAAATAAAGAAATGCTAAAGAAAAAGGGGAAAAAAAGTTTTACTTCAACATCTTGGTTACTAAATTCTAAAATGGAACCTCGGTGTAATCATGCTAATTATCTCTATATCATCTTTATAAAACTATTGTTGAAGGAAATTTTACTTTGGAATTGTAAATTCAAATTGTCCATTCCACATACTCTTCTTTCTCTTTGATTCACAAGTTGCCGTGTAATTTTCCACCTTATGAAGTGCAAGTGTATATATTACCAAGGCTATTCTCAAATGTGTTTTAATTAAATTGATCCACATTTAATAGAGAAGGTTTAAAACATTTAATAAAAGAAATTTAGAAACAAAAACCAAGCAATGGGGATATTAATCCATTTAAGTCTATTATCTTAATAATACAATGCAATCATTTTTCTCATTTTTTTAATGCTAAACTTTTCACAATGATCATAAGCTCTTCATTTTTCTCTGTCATGTCACCTCTGAGCAAAGCACTTCTCAGCCTGTCATGGATTCACAATTTGAAATTTTGATGATTAGACATTCTTAGTTTCTAGAATAAATCAATTCTGCTAATAATAAAAGAATTAGCACATTTCATAGCATAAAAGAAGCAAGGACACATTAGACACCCCCCCCATTTAGGTAAAAAGTTGTTAGCACATTTAAGCATATAATGTTGAAAGTAAGCTTTACATTACAAAGTATTACACAAGCATTTTACTTTTAACAAAAAGTCTTAGTGTATATAAAAAGCAGGCTAGCAGGACAACTGAAAATAAAATAAGAAATCATAATATAAATATATCCATGTCTTCACTTGTCATTCTTCTTTGGCTGCTCTGTGACCTTAATGTTGTGTTGCCCAGGTTAGTGTTTTGCCATTACTAGTTTCTATAGAAGTTAAAGTACTATAAAAAAAAAAAAAGCAACAACTGTTTTTAAGTGAGTAGCACATCATTTTATAAGTATAACCTATTGCATTTGACAGCATATGAGAAGCACTATTTTTGCAAAAGAATGGCTCAAACAAAATCCCCCTGCATCTTATATGCAAAGTTGAGGCCTCCCATACACTAAATTTATCTTCAGTGGATAGGCTACAATTTTACTCCAAACAGTTACATCTATCTAGCCCAACTATATAATATACATAACAATCTCAAATAACCTTATTGAATGAGAGAGCTGCATGCCAAGAAAATCATGTTGGGTACAAATTTATGAAGCCCAATATACCGATCATGAAAGACAATCTGATAAGGGTATACCAGGCACATGCATCACAGCCAAATGCATGCAGTATGGTAACAGATTTTAATAAAAGTCACATATAACCTTGCAGATGGGACCCAGTTAGAAATACCTTCAGGTTAGGTAACCCAGTCAGCTCAGACAGTCTCTGACTGAGGGTGTTTTGAAATATCATCTACTCCCAAATTATCTTTGCTGCTTCATCCTTCAAATAATAAAAATGCTTGATTCAAAAATCATATATTTAGGTAGTTTCCTCTTACTTTTTAACAAATATGTGTAAACTGATTTGCAGTACAAACGGTAGTTACGCTCACCAAGCGTTTCATGTGACAAAACATACTGCCTCTGTTGAGATTGACTGGAAAGCCTCAAAGAGGCCTCTACCTCGGTTTCCTCCTCCTGTTTCCCCTTAGCCAGTGAGGCTTTTTTAGAACGCCTGCTAAGGTTGCCTTGCCTGGGTGTTTTTTCAGCCTTTGCAGAGCTGCCGGGTTGGTCATCGCCACGGTATGCAGAAGAGTGCAAAGCAGAGGTTGAATTAGACGCTATATGATCATCTTTTTTTCTTTTTTTTTTTTAAGCGTATCACCCCAAGCAAGGCTGGAGGCCACTATCATGCAAGGGGTTAAAGAAGGGTTGGAGGAAGAGCAGATAGGAGTGGTAAAGGAGAGGATGTGGTGAAAGAGAAAGACAGTGGGTCGATCAAGGCAAGCGGGTTACAGAAGATTTGGAGCGAGAGCAGATAGGAATGAAGAATGAAAGGATGTGGAGAAGGGAAGTGGATAGATCAAGGCAACTGGAGATGTCGATTGATGCTACACTTAAACCGTTGGAGATTGTATTTGTCAGGGAAACAGTAATAGGGAAGGGAGTTCCATAGGCGAGATGTGCGAGACATGAAGCTATTGGAGTAGAAGAGATGTCTACATCTAACAGTTTCCACGGTGTAGGGGTGGGAGTGGGATGCCAGCCTCGTGGGGCGTTTAAATTCACAAGGCTTGGGGACAAGCGAAAGCAGCTCCTCGGAGCAATTACCATGAAAGTACTTGTAAAAAAGGCAGAGCGAGGCAAGATCGTGTCTGTGAGAGAGCGACTGCAGACGAGATGACAGATCAGGGCCAATCACGTTGCCTATCCATCTCTGGATCTTATCAAGAACCCTGAGGCAAACAGCAGGGGCCCCAGACCATATATGGCAGCAATACTCCATGCAAGAGCGAATGGTCGATTTATAGACTTGGAGGATCGATTCTGGGGAGAAAAATTTCCTGGCTCGGCACAGAGAACCAACTTTCCTTGCGGTGACTGATGCAACTGACTCGATGTATTTGTTCCATCTCAGATCAGCGGACAGTGTGAGACCGAGCAGCCGCAGAGAGGAGCACTCAAGAAGTTGGTCTTCAGATATTCTAATGGGATGCAGGGATGGATCCTTGTGGTGGTTAATAGAGAGCAGTTTTGTTTTAGAGGCGTTAAAGTTAACCATCCATTTCTCACCCCAGTTCACAACCGATTGGAGGTCCTTTTCAATTTGAGCTGCCAGGTTAACTTTGTCCGCCTCACTAGATTTATGTTTGAGGCAGGAGTAAATAGTGGTGTCATCAGCGTAGATGCCGACTTGGGAGTCTATGGCATCAGGAAGGTCGTTTATAAATATGAGGAACAGAGTAGGGCCTAGGATGGAGCCTTGCTGTAACTGGAGTTATTATGTGCTCCTCCGCAGTTGCCTGTTCTGCATGTGTAACGTTAGCAGTGTTAGGGCTCTTCAGTTGCTGATGTGCAGATGTTCATCGTGTAGGAGCCATTTGAAGGGTTGTAGAAATGCTGCGTAAGAATGCGAATAGAAGTTGATGCTGAAGCTGAAGCGGTGCAACCTCTTTGTATACAAAAACTAAAAATGAAGTGGAGCGGTATGGAAAAAGCTTCTCCTAGCTATGGGCCGTGCTTTCTGGCAGCACGAAAACGTCGCTGTAGGAAGAGGTTACGCAACCAAAACGTTGCAGCGTTGAAGGTTAAAAAGTAGTGAAACACTGAGGTGTACTGGGCCACGTAGTAAAGGCAGAAGAGAAGTAACTTGCGACAGCAGTTAACTGTCTAATAGCAAAACTGAACTACGAAAAGGTAGAAATAGGTATGGAATGCTAAGATGGACTGGGCTGCACAGTAAAGGCAGCACGCGGAGATAAAATGGGTAATGCAAACATTTAAGCAAATAGGCAGTGAAGTACTGAGGTGTACTGGGCCACATAGTAAATGCAGTACACTTCAACTTACAGTGAAAACTGTAATGTGGAGGTAAAATAGGTTGGGCAAATGATTCAGGAAATAATTAACTTGTGACAGCATGTAACTGTCTAATAGCAAAACTGAACTACGAAAAGGTAGAAATAGGTATGGAACGCTAAGATGGACTGGGCTGCGCAGTAGAGGCAGCACGCGGAGATAAAATGGGTAATGCAAACGTTTAAGCAAATAGGCGACCTGCGGTAGCAGGAAGCTGTCAATCCAAGGACAGATGCGTTAATGGCGATCAAATCAAGATGTGAGTGCAGATGCAGCCACGCTGAAGGTATTTAAAGGGAGCATGACTTGTCATTGATTGGTGTAGCCTGGACAATGGCCATGACTTAGACCAATGAATGAGCTCACGCAAAATGGAAGATGCTAGCGCGCATTCACGCACGCGCACATGATTTGGCAAGCGCAAGGCTTGGCCGTAAACATATGCAGCTTGGCTCTAACGCCCGTGATGCCGGCGATGAGAATGCAAGGAGCTGCAATGAAGCGTTTGCTCGTTTGGTTTGTGCGACAACGAAAAGTCACTAACCGTTTGCCGGCATTAGCTTTGAAATGGATTGGGAGGAAGCCCTGCTGTTTTACCGCAAAAACTCCTCGTCAGGTCTGGGATGCGGCCTGGGCTAGGGGAAAAGGTTTAAAGAATTGGAAAATGGACTGCTGAGGGTGGAACCATTTTCACACCAGCACGTATGCGGGTTTTTTTTCAGTAAAGACGCGAATAAAGGAAGTGCTTAGTTTGGTAAGATGCGACGATTAAAGCAAAAGTGTTGACAAAGTCGAATATGTCATTTGTGGCTCAGTCAGACCTGGTAGCAGGGATAAAAAAGTCGAATTTCAATGGCCCTGCACCCATTCCAGAATTTGAGGTCAAATGTTTTCTTCCACTTCACTGCACGAACTGACCTGTTTCTTCCCACGCATAGCGTGACCTTAAATTAATCTGAATTTAGGAAATACCCAACCAGAAAAACATTTTTAAGGGTTGACCGATTGTCAATTTGCACTCTGTTTGGGGGGGGGGGCATTCAGAGTTGAAACTTCACATGGTGACTCCCAATGGCCTCCTCATAAATTCGGTCAGTTTTCGCTAAAAAACCGACATGCAGTTCAGGCGCAATCTGGGCGTATCGGTTTTTGGGTTTTATCGATTTTCTGCGCTGTTTAGGGGTCTGTGGTCATGAAACTTCTGGACAACACTTCTAATGGTAGACTCTAAGAGGGTGTCAAATTTGGTTGAAATGCGATCATTCCTTCTGTAAGCAGTTTTTTTCGATTATCGATTTTTTCGATTATCGATTTTTTCGGAACCTGAGTGTGAACTCAAAAATTGGGCTCTGTCATGTCCTTACGGCAGGCATTTGCAAACTTGTGGTGAAAACTGCATTGAAATGCGGCCTGGGCAAGGTAACAACGCCCACGACAGACACACAGACAGACAACATGAGAAATATAGATAGTAGAGATATATATATATATATATATATATATATATATATATATATATATATCTACTATCTCTGTCTGTCGTGGGCGTTGTTACCTTGCCCAGGCCGCATTTCAATGCAGTTTTAAAGTATATATATATATATGATGGACATAGAAAGAAAAAGAAGCTAAATGAAATCTGCTAGGTTATATAATCAAAACATATAAAAACAATTTTAATTTTAAATTCTCAGCGTTCCCTTTCTTTCATGTGCATGTGTAGTTGCATCAACATAATCATCACTTTAGTCTGATGACATCCTAAAGGATGAAATGCATCACAAGAAAACTTTTTACACTTTGTCATAGCATTTTCTCTACAATACATACATACACACACACACACACACACACACACACACACACACATATATATATATATATATATATATATATATATATATATATATATATATATATATATATATGCATACACACATGCACAACTTAATACGCTCCTGTCATTAACCAGCAAAGAATTACAGAAGAAAATGATGTAAGTGAATGCTGGTAATGGTAAAACACTAACCTGGAAAAGATAACATTAAAGCCACAGAGAAACACACACAAATGACTGGTGAAGTGGTGGGTGTATTTAAATAATGATTTTTTGCTTCATGTTCAGTTGTACTGTTAATTTGATTTTTATATACAATAAGCCTTTCAACTCAAACTCAAATGCTTTTGTGCTGTTTTTTAATGTACTGATAGCTTACTTTAAATATTACATGCATAACTACATTAAAAACTTGCTCCTTTTATGCTGTGAAATTCTGTCATTTTTGTATTTAAATGATATTATGACACTTTGACTTGATGAATAACCAAATGGCAAAATTGGTAAACACAACCAATTGAAATTATGTCTGTATACATAAGTATATCAATAAGTTTGTAGCATAATAAAGAAAAGACACTTATTCTACAAAATAAATATTTTTCAATATGGTCTTCTTGTCAATGAACTTAGGACAACAATCCTTCATGGACTATAGAGATTGAATATTATACAGTGAAGATTTCAGATCAAAATTCAACTATATTAGGTTATGATCTACACTCACATTAAGCATATGCATAAAATCTACAAGATTACTTAAAATATTCTGATTTTTCATCACAATAAATGCATGTACAAATATTCCATTTATAAAAAGCTTATCATGTTGAAAAAACAATTATTGTCCAATCACTGAAAATAAGTTATAATAAGCCTGGTCAAGGTGACCTCTTGAGAATGCCAGGTGCTGTAAGCTTAAATGTGCAGGTGGCATAATGGATGTTGGCTCTGTAAAATTCATCTGTTCCCATATATAGAGATAGGTCACATGATATGAGGCAGTCTCTCATTGGCTAATTAAATCACATGGGTTTGGAAAAAGCTGATCACAAGGAGAAGAGATTCAGACCTGTTCTGAAGTAACATGAATTCTATCCACTGCCATGGTACCAGTTGCCAAGGGTTTAAAGATATAAGTTGTCTGGCCCTATTTCACTCCACCAGATGGGTAAGTCTGTCTGACATATTCTATATATATAGGTAAGGACATTGTGTTTATGATAATTGTGGTATTCATGTTTTTAAATGTAAATAAATAACTTTATTAAATGTTGATAAAGTTTTCATTCTTATCCGTGTAAGTCGCATGAGTGACTACACTATAGGTAGTAACTACCTATAAGTATCAGTAAGTCAACAGACTACAGAGACTAGCTGGGATCTGTTGAGTACGATGCACAAGAGCTACAGACTTTCCAATAGTAGCACTCACTACTGGATTGACTGATTTTGTACAATAAATCTTTACTTATTTTATCCACTTTGTTTTTCAAATATATATTCCTATTTGCATGGAATATAACACTAGCACAATATGGATAATGTCCCAGAATTGAATATCAGAGAGCCAAGTTTCAATTCCAGTCAAGTTTGTCACATGCATATACCCTTGGGAAAGGTATAAATTCACCTTTTGCTGAATTCTTTCTGAATTCAGCCATGGGTTAATTAGTAGAACTTGTATAAGTAAATTATTATTATCCACCCTCCACCCACAAATTCTTCAATTTAAAAATACTTTCTTGCTTTAAATAACCTATGAAAGATTGATAAGCCGTAAAAAAAATCAATCCATTTATAAAAGTTTGACTAAAAACCAATGAAAGTTTTTGCTTATTTTACTAAATTTCAGATAATTTCCCTCATTTTTGGTGAAATTTTAAATATAAATTCTCCAATATTCCATTTATATATTAGAGAAAGAGATTAGATTTAATAGTCTGGTTCAAGGTAAAAACTCAGTGCAAACTGAAATCAATAAAATAGCAATATTCTATGAGACTCATTCAGTAATCACTCTGCCAATGAAAGGAATTTAAAGATAAATGATAATGAAGTTTAGCTTCATCTAATAAAAGGTAACAAGTTTGGGCACCAAGTCAATGTTGAACACACTACATGTTATGGGAACTTACCCATAATAATAATAATGGACTATTCCTGACATTATAAATACTGCGCCTCTTAAGAGGGAGGACAGATAATTGTAAGAACATTGGAATAGTGATACTTGTTGAGACAACATAGTTCACTCTAACCAAATCTGATAGTCATTACTAATACTTCTACTTCTTTGTATTATATTTCTGTTATAATATATCTTTATTATTCCATACCTGTGTTCGAGTTATTTCTTCATTGGTTCTAACCTTGGACCATCACTGTGGTACAAGGAACTTGGACCATAACAAGTAGCGACGAGGAAACTCCAAAAAAGGAACTCTCTACACAGAGGACATACCTTTTTTGCTATCCGTCGCACATAACAAGTGGCGACAAGGAAACTCAAAAAAACAAACTCTCTATGCAGAGGACATACCTTTTTTGCTATCCGTCGCACATAACAAGTGGCAACGAGGAAACTCAAAAAAACAAACTCTCTACGCAGAGGACATACTTTTTTTGCTATCCGTCGCACATAACAAGTGGTGACGAGGAACCCCCCCGCCAAAAAAACGAACTCTCTACGCGGAGGACAAAACTTTTTGCTATCCATCGCACATAACAGTGTCGACGAGTAAACTGTAAGAAACAAATTCTACATGGAGATTTCTAAAAAAAAAGAAAAAGAAAATTTTCTTTTTGGACATCAATTTTACTATGGCAACAAGGGAAGTTTTTTTTTTTGGCATACACAAGTTCCAGAATATCAGGCTACACTAAGGGAAAATACTTACACAAAATTACATTAACATGGAAGATTTTAAGTCAACCATTGTGGAACTTATAAAAATCCAATTTGAACAACAACAAAAAAATGAACAGAAACATCTCAAATTACAAGAATTATTGTTACGTTTAATGTCAAATAAAGGGCAAAATTCCGAAAATGAAACAGTTCTCTCACAAGACGCTATTTGGAGCACTATCGAAGATTTCACGTATGCACCCGACGAAGACAAAACCTTTGCAACTTACTTCCAAAGGTATGAAGATCTATATGAATTTGACTTTAGAAATTGGTCAGACGCAAGAAAAGTAGGTCTATTATATAGGAAATTAGGCACATGCAAATATACCAAATTTGTAGATTACATCCTACCTAGGAAAACAAATGAGTTAACTTTCAAAGAAGCCATAAAACAGTTAACAGAACTTTTCAGCCCTAATACTTCACTATTCCACAAAAGATGGAAATGTCTGAACCTAACAAAAAAGGACAGCGAATATTACATAACTTTCGCTTCCATTGTAAACAAATATTGTGATGACTTTAAGTTATCAGAACTCAGCCCGGACAATTTCAAATGTTTATTATACGTCCAAGACTTGTTTTCAAGCAAAGACGCGGAAATTAGATGCAGAATCCTTACAAAATTGGAGAGTGAACAAGATTTGACACTTCAAAAACTGGCCGAAGACTGTCAGAGATACATAAGTGTAAAGAAAGACTCAAAAGATATAGAAGAAGCTGGCAACTTGCACATACGTAAAGTACGAAGACAAACCAACTTTCTCTCCTCAAAAACAAACCAAACCAATTTTCCCTCCTCAAAAACAAATTTTTCTACTTCAAAAAGTCAATATCAGAAAAAACTACCACCCAGTCCATGCTATTGCTGTGGGACTTTACATTGGTATAAAGACTATCCATACCATTTTAAAACTTGTCTATCATGCAAAAGAGTAGGACATAAAAGTTCTCATTGTTGGACTAGAACAGAAAGCAAAAGCAGAATAAGAATAACGAGGACTGAGCAAGCAGATGACACTAACATAAGAAAATACGTGCAAGTAGAAATGCAAAACAGAAAAGTCAGGCTACAGTTGGATTCCGGCTCGGACTTAACTATTATTAATGTACAAACACGGAGAAAACTGAACAAACCTACCATGTTAAGAACCGATAAAATTGTGAGATCGGTAACTGGGAGAAAAATAAAATTTGAGGGTGAAGTGATTACAAATGTGACATTTAATGGAATGACCAAAAAATTAAAAATGTATGTGTTAAGAAATACAGAAAACTTATTCAGAACGGACTGGATGCAAAAATTTGAACTTTGGGATTTACCAATAAGTACATACTGCCAAAATGTAAAAAGTTTATCGACCGAGGCAGATAAATTAAAAGAGAAACTAAAAGAGAGTTTCCCCAAGTATTTTCAGCAGGTCTCAGAAGATGTAACAAAAATGGCAGCAAATATCGAAATAAAAGAAAACGTTCAACCTATCTTCAAGAAAAAAAGGAGCGTACCGTTTGCTTCAATAGAAAAAATAGATCAAGAATTGGCTAGACGCGAAAACACTGGCATATTGACAAAAGCAGAATACAGTCAATGGGCCGCACCTACGGTTTACGTCAAAAAGAAATCGGGGGAGATTCGAGTATACTCTGATTTCTCAACGGGTTTGAACGCAGCGATAAAAGACTACCACTATCCTCTACCCAGTCCAGAAGAAGTATTCAGAAAATTAAACGGCGGAAAAAATTTTTCTCAAAAATAGATTTAAGTGAAGCGTACCTACAAATTCCAGTTGATCAGGAAAGTTCAAAATTACTGTGCATAAACACACACAAAGGATTATACAAATACCAAAGATTACCATTTGGGATTAAGGTCACGCTGACTATATTCCAACAGACAATGGATACTATGCTCGCCGGACTAGAGTACACGATTGCATACCTGGATGACATATTGATAAATAGCAAAAGTGTTGAACAACACTGGGAACACGTACAAGAGGTCTTCAGGAGAATATAAAGCTATGGGTTCAAGATAAAGAAAACAAGTGCAATTATTTTATGAAGGAAATAAAATACCTGGGCCATATCATTGATCAAGAAGGAAGACGACCAGACCCTGAAAGAGCAACGGCAATAAAAAAAAATGCCAGTTCCAAAGAATATAACAGAATTACAAAGTTTTTTAGGCTTAGTGAATTACTACCAGGAATTCATTCCTCACATGCATAAACTTCGCGCACCACTGAACGAACTGCTGGAGAAAGGAAAAGTTTGGGAGTGGACAGATGAATGTCAGAAAATGTTTGACAAAATAATCAAGATGTTAACTTCGTATTTATTTTTGGCACACTATGATCCAAAATTAGAAATAATTGTAGCAAGTGACGCGAGCACCTATGGAGTCGGGGTGTGTATACTGCATAAAATGCTGGATTGGACAATAAAACCCATCGCGCATGCTTCTATAAATCTGCTACCAGCAGAGAAAAATTACTCACAAATAGAGAAAGAAGCCCTGGGAATTATTTTTGCAGTCACAAGATTTCATAGATATATCTATGGTAGATTTTTTACTCTACAGACAGATCACAAGCCGTTATTAACAATATTTGGTTCGAAAAAAGGTCTACCGGTTTACACTGCCAATAGGTTACTAAGATGGGGGTACAATTCTACTGAATTACAATCGGGCATGCGGATGGTCTGTTGAGAAAACAGAGCCATTGGAAGATTCTGTAATCGCAGCCCTACGACATGAAGAAGATATCAGGACAGTACTATGTTGTACAGTTCGAAACCTCCCCATCACACTACAAGAGATAAAAAATGAAGCAATATATGATGAATTCATAAAAGAAAAAAAAGAAAAAATAGCAGAAAAAAATAAGCAAATATCGGACAGCTTTTCTTTATGCGATAATGTGCTACTTTATAACGAAAGGGTAGTAATTCCCAAAACACTACAAAAGTGAATCCTAAAGGATTTCCACAGGAGCCATCCAGGAAAAAATAGAATGAAATCACTGATGCAAAGCTATGTATATTGGCAAAACATGGAGCAGGACATTACACAGATGGTGGAAAAATGCAAGGGTTGTAACTTAGCAGCCAAAGCACTGCCAATCATCTATAAGCCATGGCCAGAGACAGATCGTCTGTGGTCAAGAATACACGCAGATTATGCAGGTCCAATAGATGGTTTCTAATATTTGATCATAGTGGATAGTTATAGTAAATGGGCCGGAGGTGTTTCTTTGCAAAAATCCTACTTTGGAAACTACCATAAATTGCCTCCATGAGCTGTTTGCTCGGTTCGGAGTAGTGGATTGTCTAGTCACAGATAATGGAATGCAATTCATGCCAGCGGACTTCCAAGAGTTTTGCGAAATTTTTCAAATCAAACATATCAAATCCCCGCCATATCACCCAAGATCAAATGGGCAAGTGGAGAGATTTGTTGATACACTCAAAAGAGCATTAAGGAAAGCATATGATGTACCTACGAAAAAAGTGTTACAACAATGTTTACAGGTGTATCGAATTACGCTAAATAATGCTACGTCATCGGCATTATCACCCGCAGAAGTGATGTTCACCAGAAAAATCAGATCAGTATTTGATAAATTGTTACCAAAACAAACGAAGCAAATAACACAGTCATGCGTACCAAAAAGAAAATTCCACCTAGGAGAAAAAGGTTTTTTTTAAAGCATATAAAAACAATACATCTTACTTGGAGCAAGGTACAATTGAAAAAAGAATTGGGAATATGGTTTACATAGTACAGGGACACAAATTCTCACATAAAAGACATGTAAACCAAATAAGAAAGAGACTGTTAGAGGATGCTAATGGTCCACCTCAGGAAGAAGTGATGGATACGATTTTTGATACATTTGATATAAAAAGGCAGCAAACAATGCCAGAACCATGAAAATTGTCCAGAAAAAGGAAGTTCACAGAGCCTTTGGTAATAGATCCAAAGAGAAAAAAATATTAAAAAACCCTGCTACGCAAAAGTGTCGGAAGGGGGGTGTTATGGGAACTTACCCATAATAATAATAATAATGGACTATTCCTGACATTATAAATACTGCGCCTCTTAAGAGGGAGGACAGATAATTGTAAGAACATTGGAATAGTGATACTTGTCGAGACAACATAGTTCACTCTAACCAAATCTGATAGTCATTACTAATACTTCTACTTCTTTGTATTATATTTCTGTTATAATATATCTTTGTTATTCCATACCTGTGTTCGATTTCTTCATTGGTTCTAACCTTGAACCATCACCGTGGTACAAGTAACTTGGACCATAACACTACACCAGAAATAATTTGTAACAATATTTATTAACTACAGTGAGCTGGCCTTTAAATATATATTTACTAAGCTTAACTTAGTAAATGTATATCACAATTTATTATATATATATATATATATATATATATATATATATAGCTAGAATGGGGTCTCAAGTTTTGAATGTCATTCTTCCTAGAGACAGTATCTCAATATAAACACTCAGTGTACTTGAACTATTATGAGTGTCTGATTTAGGCGTCAGAGCATCCAGCCTTGTAAAAAGTTGCCTCAAAATCTTTATGACAAATCATTTGTCAAGTAGTACCTACCTTACTTTGTGCAAGATTATCCTTGATTCTGCCTCAACAAAAAATGTATGTATTGGTTATTTTTAGGACTTAATTTGCACAGCACTCAAGTATCTTAAGTTTTCATTGTAGTCTAATTTATGATTATGAGTGATTTCTTTATTTTGTCGCATCAAACTTTTAATCTATTTTGATATTGCTTTTTAAAAGTAGATTTCACAGAACAAAGTCACGCAGTAAAGGACAATGATAATCCAATGATCTAATTATACCAAAATAAATTTTTTTAGTTGCGTTCCATTTTTGTTACATAACTGTCCATTCCCTCCAAACTTTGAAATAGAAGACATTTTCAGACTGAAACATTTTATAAAGGTATTTGCAGCCAGTCCAATTCTCTTTTCGTTTCAGAAGGAAGTAAATAAATGTCTCCCTGCTAATATTGCATATCTACTGTGGTGCAATGCAGATATGTCTTAGATTTGAATTTGTTTGGCTTTGAAGCATGCGATGACTAAGTGTCTTGCATTCAAAACAAATGATAGGACATTCTTAACTGGTTTCTTCTTTTTCTTTTACTGATGTACCAAAAGGGAAAGGAATTAAGTCAGGCTTATAATGGCTGGCAAACAGCAAATAGATTATCAGAAAAAGTGAATGGACCTCTGGCAAGAGAGCTAACAATAAAGTAAACAGATAAAACCTGGTACAAGTGTTTGACATAATTATCTCATGCACACACATCTACATACACACTTACACACATATATCTACCCACAGAAATATCTACTTATACATTACAGTGCACATACAATAACACCCACATATCTATATACACAGTAACATATTCATACAGACAAAAATATAAATGTACATTATAATGTAAATATAATATACATTTGCATTTCTACATGTATATTAACAGACACACATGCACGCACACACACACACACACACACACACACACACAGAGGCAGGATACACAAATGTATCTAAAGTATACACACACCCTTGCATGCATGCATACATACCCCTGATGTGTGGATGGAAATTAAGTAAATTTCTTAATAGGTTATTCCAAAAATTCACTTGAGAATGGAATGAAGCTATGGATTTTAAATTTAATTTTATAATTAAATTTAAAATTTTAGTTTCTGTTTTGAAATATGGTAATTACTGTGTAGCAATGGAATCATATTTTTAAAATAGAAAATAATTATAATATATATATATATATATATATATATATATATATATATATATATATATATATATATATATATTGTTTTAACCAATGAATTTCTTTAGATTTAACATTGAAAAGAATTCTATTACTGTTAAAACAAAAATGAGTTTCACAGAAATTCAGGTTCTATTTCTGCAATAATTTCAAACCAAGTAACGGTTTTCTGATTTTTTCACAAGCAGCTTCATCAAATTAACAGAATTGATGGTATGCTGCAGGAATGACACTGAGGAAGATCCAAGTTGACAAGGTGGAGATGACTACAAGGGACTGGGAAAGAAAATTTAGAAAGGAGTCGGGAGAGATGGAATAGTGTCATTTCGTTCGTCATGGTGCATGATGCTCTTATGATAAAAATCATACAAGTGGAAATCTAAGCAAAAGGAATAATGGTTTTGTTTTCAACAAGTGGTCGTCTGAAAAGTCATTTCCTATTTTTAGGTTGCCAGAAAATTTGTACAATTGGAAATGATGTTGTTTTGTGAAAGATTCAACAGCAAGCAGAATCCTTTGAAATTTGTACCTTTTGATAAATTTGTTGTTTCTCTCAGGTAGAATGCGTAAAATTTAATAGAACTTGTTTTGAAAACCACTGGAATAATAAACTGTAAAATCAGTATTGCTTCTTTTTACATGAGAGTTGTTTCATTATTGTGACTGCTCTGTGTTGGTTCCTTCAGAGTAAGATCTTCATCTGTTATTTGTTTGTCTTTCAGAATGTGTTGATTGTGAATAAGCTTCAAGCGTTATGTCACTTGTTTTGTCTTCAAAAGATGCATTCTTAAAGAAAACCACAGATTGACCTACTTCAAATGTCAGGTATAAAAATTCAAAAAATAGAAATAAAAATGTGATCAGGTGAATGCTTGCCTCAAGAGAGCAATAAGTATTTTCAAACTTTTGTTATCAACTCATGCAGATACAAGCTTCCTTTGGCAAAGTTTCTGTTCTCCAAATCCTGTACCTAAAACTAAAAATGATACATGCTATATGACAATGCCAAGAGAGAAAAAGGATCTATAAAACTACATTTCTTTACACAATAAAGTAAAAAAAATGTTATAGGCCAATATTCAAAGATGATTTTATTCTTATAAAACAAAATCTAACACTTTTTAATTGCATTTTTTTAATCATTTCACCCCAAGCAAGGCAATAAAGAAACTAAGATTCAAGAGGTTACTGAGTGTGAAAGAATATAAGAAAAAGGAAAACATTATTAAGAAACAAGAACAATAAAAAAGAGGAATCAAGAAGACAGTAGATAATAATTGACATTAAATTTTTGAAGATCAAAGTTGACTGGAAAACAAGAAGAGAGTTCCACAAGCAAGAAAAGAAACTGTCAGCATAGAATGTATTGTTACATCTTCTAGCCAGTGGCAGGCAGAGGTTTGTTCACATTTGATGATGCTCAGGGCCTATTCCTTGATTGTATGCCCCTAAAACTCAAGTAGGGAGGATATATAGGGACTAGGACTGGGAAATGTGAGAAAGGAAGACATTTTAAATATGTAACAACAGATGAAACATGAAATAAACTCTTTACTCAAATTAATTATAAACTAAATTTTTATTTTACTCTTTGATTGGATGCCCTCTCAATATGGATGGCCATAGCCATCACACTCTCTACTGCTCTTTTGCATGCTATCGCATCTAACCTTGAATTGAAACCTAAAAATTGATGAGACCTTGCTGTGCTCAAATTCATAAAGTCTAGATACCATATAGGAAAGTTCATCAGAGCAATTACCATCAAAGTATTTATAGAAAAGGCACAGGGAAGCTACATTACAGCAATGAGAAAGTGATTGATCCCAAGATGTCAGGTCAGGGTCAATGACATTGCAGGTTCTTTTGGGGATTTTATCAAGAATCTCTAAATATATAATAGGGGCTCTAGACCATACGTGGTAGCAATATTCTAAGCACATATCAATAGCAGACTTATAAATATGTAAGAAAGATTCTGGAAAGAAAAATTGTCTAGCACAACACATCAACCAATTTTCCTAATAGTAAACCTAGCAACTGATTCAATATAATCTTTTCACTTCATGTCAGCTGAAAACGTTAACCCAAGAAGGTGCCATGGAGGTTAGCACCAACCATGCTGATGGAAGGCAGAAAGGGTTCTCACAGATGATTAATAGAGAGCAGTTTTATTTTGGAGACATTAAAATTAACTAAAACCAGTTAACAGAAGATTGTAGGTCATTTTTTAGATTAGCTGCCAATCTGAACTTATTGAATAAATGAAATTTATGTGAAAATCACATAGCTTGAAAATATCAGGGTAGTAACTCTATCACTATTTCCATGGCAGATGTTCAGATGAGCTCCATTTTTTTAATGCTACTAGTTCAAACCACCATTTAACATCCACATAGATGAATCATCTTCATTCTCTTTGTATTCCATTTGTAAGGAGGAAGTTCCACTCAGACAGCTTTTTTCCAAGATCTTTTCCCCCTCTAACATGAATGGCTCTTGAGCCTTGTATTGGATGAAGATTAGTTTTAAAAAAAATAAACAACTGAAATAGAGAAAACTACAAATATGGTTTAATATTTTTCTCTTGGATTTTCGATAGATTATTTTTGTCAGAGTTATTAGAAGCTTTCTTGGAATTCCAAAGAGTTCAATAATAGAATCTATTGGCAAACCAGGTTCAAGTTTTAGCTGCTTATGTTCCCTTTGCACAATAATATTCTTGAGAAAGGAATGAATCCACTGCACCCTACACCCTGTCTCCTCACAAGATACCTTGACAAAATATCTCATCACTAGCATGCCACAGTGTTTGACAGAGAAGAGAGTGATTGATTGACCACTTTCTAACACACAAAAGTAAAACTGTCACTGCCATATTCAACCTTGACAAGAACCAATAAAATAAACAGAAGTACAGCTAATGATTTTTAACTGTAGTTGAGTTTAGCTTTGGTTTGGAATCTTACTCTCTCTGGAGTTCAAACTACACAAAGAATATAATAAGACTATTCTTATTTATAATTGATGTTTCTGCAGATTTGACAATGTTTGAAATAGATCTTCCTTCTCTTACATGTAATCATGGGAACTGTGCCTTTCTAAAAGTAAGATGAATTTATTATTATCACCTCAATAAACTTGGAACTGGCACACTTGGATAAGATGAACCACAACCCATCATGAGTAAAAAGCAATACATCTCTTTTTTGGTTATTGTAATATAAAATTGATCTTCATTTCACAAACTACACCTAAAAAGCTTATTTAAAATATAAATATCAAAGAAAATTAATATGGCACAAATTATGAATATTAAATAATCATGAGAATTTTTCATTGGCTACCATCCAAATTTTGATATCAATCTGTAATCAAAAGATTCTTGCAATTTCAGTACCATATTTAGCTTTAACAATAACATTTTCCCATTTATTTCAACATATGCACCAAAGAATGTTATGTGTTGAAAAATTGTGCTTTCGAAGAGTTTTGGTCACTATTGATCTCATTCTTTATACTGTTTCCACAATGTTTCCATTGATCCATTCTCTAACATTGTTCAAATGTACAATCCATAAGGAAAGAGATTGGGATCTTTTTTTTAAACAGAAAATGATGGCTAACAGAAGTAAATTGTGACAAATATAGCTCTTGGTTCAACCTATTATGTCAAACTTCATTGCAATGCATGTAACGTAGCAAGTCCATATTATATAACCAGTATTGCTCTCTGTTCCTTTCCTTACTAAGCAAAGAAAGCAACAATAGATTGAAATCCATGCTGACCCAGCTTATCCATTTATCTGCAAGGCCAATGCCTACAGTTTCATTCTATTTTCTGACATCCCACCAATACTCCCTATTATTTAGAGCTTATCCTTGAAGGGTAGCATAATCTCTTCTGCTGCCAAATATGGTGTAGAATTGGTCATGAATTAGTCATTGAATATTGAACTCAATATGATACTAGGTGAGCAAGGGAGTCAGGCACAGGATTGATCTGAGGGGACCAAATGCAGAATCATATAACCTTACAGCTCTACCTGTTTTTACAAGTAAGTGAACAAGAATGTATGACAGATATATATATATATTAACAACCACCACAGAAAGAAGTTGGGCAGTCTCTCTGGCTTTGCAGACAATAATATAAGATTGACATGTGCATGAGGGCTCCAAGATTGCTACAATGCACAAGGATCATGAGTAACTGGCAAAGTATTGGAGTTAACTAAAATGTAATGCTAAATATGAAATATTCAAGTTTCAGTCATTTGATCTGCACCCCTACTTCATTGATCAGCACCCTTACTTCATTACAATGATCTACTCTACCAGATTTTTCTAATTTGCATTTGAATATGACATTACTCAACAGAAGGATGCTGAGAATACCATAAACCAAAAATGTGAACAACAACATAGTTCTGTAGAAAATTGAAGCAAAAAGGAAACTTATATTTAACATCAGGAAGAGTCAGTTGAAATTGATAGTGCTCATAAAGAAGAAAGAGGGCTTGGAAAATTTGATACACACAAGATAGATTGAAAGTAAGAGGGATAGAGGAAAATAAAGCATAACCTACCTTATGAGTTTGAGTAAATAGATGACAGAGTGGGGTTTAGGAGAGATAACAAAAAGCCAAATTTTATTAAGTGCTACAAAGGACAGGAAATAGTGGAGAGCCATGATCACCAACGTGGCACATAGATGTTCCTCAAGTCTGACTCTCAGGTTTCAACTAGTTTCTCTCTTATATTCTTTGAATGGAAGATTATATTATGAAAATTGTGCTTTTTTAAGTAAACTTAATCTTACACTTTTCATAAATGGATATACATACATATGCATACACTTGTACAGAGGTAGATCAATAAATCTGTAGTCTTATCATAAGAAAGCATTTTAGACTGCTAAAGTTGACATATTGCTGTGGAATTGACAAAGTTGAATGGAGGAAAATAACACACATGCATACAGAAAAGGAGTAAGATCATTTATTATACTTTCAGTACAGGAGAGCTAATTAAGGGGAGATAATAGCCAGAGTTATCAGACTTAATTAAGTTTTCTCAACACCCCCACACGCTCTATACTGCTATTTATATGTGTGTGTGTGTGTGTGTGTGTGTGTGTGTGTGTGTGTGTATTTAGGCAGCAATCCTTCTTTCATGCGCATTTCATTAAATATGACAAACAACGTGCTTTGAATTAATTTTTTTTTTACAATTTCTCATGTGATCTTATAATTTTTTCTTTTTGGTAGATAAATTATATAAAAACTGTCAAATTGTTCTTTTTTGCAAGCGCTTTCGGCTATACATTTAGCCATTTTCAAGTTTGAAATATATTAACTGTTAACAAGTATTGTGTCCATGTTCATAGTTGATATTATTGAGCGTTGTTTTTTTTGTTTTTATTAATGAGAATTACTATATGAATGGGTTTAAAGTCCGAATGAAAGTCCCTTGAATTTCTCTAATTTTGCTCTAGTCGATGGTTTGGTCATTATGTCAGCAACTATATCAACAGTTGGATAAAAAGTAATGTCTATATTACCATTGTGTAGAGCGTCTCTAATAAAATGGTATTTAATATCAATGAGTTTAGACCTCTGTTGATGTACAGGATCTCTAGAAAGTGCTGTTGCACACTGGTTATCTCCGATTACTTTTATGGGAGTATATTCTTGTAGAGTGTCCATTCTATTCAATAGTTGAATGAGGTATAATCTTCCTTGTGTGGTCTTTGCTAAGGCCATGTATTCAGCCTGACATGTGGATAGGGCGACTGTGGGTTGTCTCTTCAATTTCCAGGAAATGGGTAGACCATCGTTGGTTATACTGAAGCAATATCTGGATGAACTGCACCTGTCGTTTTGGTCACTAAAACTAAAACTTGACGTTGGTGAGTAATGACAATAACAAAGATTATGCAAAACAGACATTTTTTCTTTTATACTATTGTTCGCATCTTTGTCATAATTATCAAACACTTCAGCCGTTGTGACTTTCAGACTTTATCGAACATATGCCGATCCAAGTAACCTACAGGGAATTCCAAACTGAACCCTTTATTTAAGGGAGTAGACTGTTCTCATTCCACGGCCCATGAGCACGGATATCCCATTTAGTTCTCTCATTCCACGGCCCATGAGCACGGATATCCCGTTTAGTTCTTATATTTTAGTACTGCTCAGTTATTGCTCACCCTGTTTCCACTGAGTCCAAGTACACACTGCCCGGTCCAGGAATTGAACTCACAATTACTATGTCACCAAATTCACGAACTAACGCTTTAATCCACTAAGCTTTTTTCCACCTAAACACTCGACAAGCATACTTCAGCAACATATATATAAGAATATCTTTAAAACGTTATATATATATCTCACCCACTACTGCTGTTTCACCTTTCGGATCTTTAGGTTGGTTTGGCGTTCTTAGCATTATCGCCGAATATTTTTACAGTTCTTTTCTTTTTTTTATATTTTCTTTTTTTATATCCTTGTAAAGACTCCATTTTATTCAATAGTTGAATGAGGTATAATCTTTCTTGTGTGGTCTTTGCTAAGGCCATGTATTCAACCTGACATGTGGATAGTGCGACTGTGGGTTGTCTCTTCGATTTCCAGGAAATGGGTGGACCATCGTTGGTTAAACTGAAGCAATATCCAGATTTACTGCACCTGTTGCTTTGGTCTGATGCCCAATCAGCATCACGGTATGCTATTAATCTTAGTCTGTCATTGGTCTTCCAATAACACAGCTGGTACTTTGCCATACCTTTTATGTACCTCAGTACATGTTTGGCCATTGTCCAGTATTGTTCATGTGGCTCAGATAACTATTGTGATAGCTTAATGACAATATAACTTAAATCCAGCTTAGTGTAGGTCATGAGATAAATCAAGCAGCCAATGGCTTCATGGTATTTTCTGGAATCAATCAGGTCATTAGTATTGGTGAAGTCCAGCTTTTACTCACATGGTGTCATTCTTGGTTTGCAGTCTGACATATTGAATCTCTAGTATTTTTTTATGTACTTTTCTTGACTCATTTGTACTAAACCTTGGGTTATGTTAAAGTCTATTCCCAGGAAATGACAGGGTTTAGCAAGGATCTTCATCTTAAATTTTGATCTTAGCATTTGTTTAATGTCATTTAGTGAGTTTATATTGTCAGCTGTGAGGATTAAATCATTGACCCATGATATGATTACAACTCTTACTTTGTTATTGTGTCTAATATAGACACAATGGTCTGCTTGATTCTGCATGAAGTCAATTCTGGTGAGGCAATCATGTAGGGTTTTATTCCAGTTTCAGCTTGACTATTTTAGACCATGTGGGGATTTGTTCAACTTACAGACAGGTCCCTTGTTTGTATTTGATATTACTTCAAATCCCTCTGTTTGTTTCAGGAAAATTTCACAATCAATTGGGGCAGGGGCATGTAGGTATGCTGTTTTTACATCCAAATGAGGTACTATGAGATCATATTGTACAGCCATTTGCATTAATATACACATGGATATAATGTCCAATTAGGAGAAAAAGTCATAGTTTAGTCCCTTTATTTAATTGTACCCCCTGGCAACAAATCTTTTTTTGTATTTTTGCAATCCATCTGGATTTTCTTTAATTTTGTAGACTCATCTGCCACTTATCACCTTTTTGCCTTCATGTATGTTCGTAAGTTTGAAAACATCATTCTCCTTTAGAGATCCAATCTCCCCCTCCATTGCTTCAGTCCAATAGTGTGCTTTTGGGGAGCTCAGAGCTTCTTTATAGGTTTGTGGCACACCACATTGATTAGTGCCTGGTTGTTTTCATCTTCGGCCTTTGTTACATAGTCATTTAGGTAACGAGGAATTCTCCCTTCCCTTTTTGGGTATCAGTGGGAATGGTTATCCTCGACGGTATGTGGTGGTCTCCAATGTTAGGTTGGGTGTCTAGTGGCTCTTTTAATTTCTGGTTTTGTATATATGTCTTTTGGGGAGAATCATCATCATCACCATCATCATCATTCAGCAGGTCAGTTTGGGTTTGTAGTTCAATGATGCTAGTGATGAACTTAATATATCTATGTTTAAGGACCTTCCTATTTTTAGGGTAATAGACCAGATACAAAGGACTGTTCCTGTCATACCCAGCAAATATTCCCTTTTTGCATCTTGGGTCTAACTTTTTCTTCAAGTGTTTGTAGGGGTAGCACACTGAAACAGAAATGTTCATGCTTGAAGTTGGGTTTTCTTCCTGTTATTGTGCAATAGGGGTGTCTGTCTTGGGTGGTTGTTGAAGCATCTGTTGCAGATTACTACAGATGTCATAACAGCATAGGTCCATAAAGTTTATGGTAGGCCACTTTCTATAATCATGCACTTGGCTATTTTGAACAGTGTTCACCAATTCCTTTCTGCCATCACATTTTGATGGGATGACTATAGTGCTGAGGTCTCATGTTTTATATTATTTTTATGGAGTAATATTTGAAAATCATTCAATTTCAATTCTGAGCCATTGTCCAATCTCAGTGTTTTTATCAGTGTTGAAGTTGTCGGTAAATGATATAGTATATTTGTGTCCACTTATGTCCATTGGTTCTATGGGTCCAGATAGGCCTGTGTGTGCTTTTATTCTGGGAAAATTTTCCCAGTATTAGTAGTACCTTTTGCTTTTATTATCATCCCTTCAACTACATCAGGTAATTTAGCAATATCATCGTAGTTGCAGTGCCCAGTATTTTGCACCATGTGTGGATATCATAACATCCTTGGCAATTATCCTCTGTGTTGTTCTCTGCAGTCATCAAATAATATAGTCTTTTGTGGACAAGCATTTTGAATTTTGTACCACTCTTGTGTATCAAGTCATCTTTATTTTCTTTAAAAATGACTGTCGCTCTGTTTGTAGTCGTAACCTTGACAGAGAATGTATCCTGTGGTAGGAGGCACCTTCTTGAGTGTAACTGTCACGTGGCTTCCATCTACGTCTAGTAGGCATACCTCAGCATCTCCACTTTTTAGTGCTATGCTACTTGTTTTAGTTCCATCAGCTATCTCCATGTAGTGGTTTTTCGGCTGTTGTCATATTTTTTAAATTTCTTCACATCCTTAATAATGTGTGAAGTAGCTCCTGTGTCAACCATTAGTCTCCTAGATATTATTGTCTCCTGTATGTAGTCATTTATTTTGAAGGCAGACAAGCTTTCTCCTATGTCAGCTATTTTCTTCATGGTGTCTCTTCTTTTATAACAGCACAATTCACTTTTGTGGGTAGTGCTTTTGCAGTAGTTGCACCATTGTTTGCATTCTTTGTAGTTATTTGGGCACATTCTGACCATATGCCTCTTTACACCACGCATAAAACAGGAGGTTTCTTGGGTGACGTGGTTTTCCTTCTTTGTAATTTTTGATGATGAGTAAATCAACCTCATTACATTGGGGTTGCTTGGGTTGTTTTTGTCCAAAGTCCAGTTTTAAATTCTAAGAATGTTAGTTCTTTGCTGTTTGGAGTCACATGTATGAAAAAAGGGTTGAACTACACTGGTAAGCCTTTTAATATGATTGTGATAATCAGGACATTATCCACTATTTGTCTGGCATTTCTCAGGGTTGTTAAGAAGGTTTCCATCCTTATAATGTATTTAGTGACACTTTTGTTACAGTCTTTTTTAAGTGACGTTAACACATTGTATGTTACGCAGTGACAATTTCAGATCAAAATTCTGTTAATAACTATGCCAGGCTACAAATTTATTGATTACACTCATATATAAGTTAATTTTATATTTTTATCCAAGAAATCATTTATTTATGATATACCTTATTTTCTAGATAGAAGAACAAGTGAAAGTAACAAATACAATATTTTATGACAATTAAAAAATACATTGTGGAGTAACTGCCATTAAAAATCTTTCTACATATTAGATTCTATAGAGCCAGGGTGTTCAAATCAGAACAGAAATAACAATTACTGATATATTCTTCAAAATGTTTTGTATACATTAGTGAAACTCATATAATTAAAGCTAGTTTCAATTCTTTATCTTTATTACATCCAAGGAAAATCCATTCAGACTGTAAATTGCATTGCACTTTTTAATTATGTCACTATTGAAAAAGCAAGAGAAATAGAAATGTACTGGTTAAAAAAGAATTATAGCGTTTTAAATTCTCATAACTTTAGTTCTATACAAGCAAAAATCAATCTGTAAAGAACATTGAGAAGCGTGATTTAGTTATTTCTTCATGGCTTTGAATATATTTACTATTATTATTATTGTTAATGATTTCAGCTTTTCATTTTCAAAACTTGGATTGACTCATAATGACAACAGAAAAGAAAGTAAACCGTTTTCTGCTGGAAAATTATTCTCAAAATTATACAATATGAAGTGGTAGAAGCTACAGTGTTTCAGCAAAATGGTGCACCTTATCACTGTAGCAATATATGATGATGCTCATTAAACAAGCTGGGAGTAGAAGAATGGCACTTTAATTGGATATGACAGCTCAAAACACTTGGGGTCAATACTCTGATTTATCTCTAATCAGTTTCAACTAAAATATCTTGGCCTGGGATGGGTATGGGCTTGGAGGTGTGATTTATGACTTTTTCCAACCAAGTCGACAGGAGAACAGAAATCAAACTCCATAAAAGAGGAACCATTTTGCCAGATAGTGAATTCATTGCGGGAGCCACTAAGAGAAAGGAATCCCATTTGACACTCTTCACTTTCACCATTGTCAAAATCTAGTAGCAGTCATCCCATCTTGCTGTCAAAGCACATAAATAAAACAAATTGATTCCTTAAACTGTTTTTCATGATCCCTGATTTTTCAAAAACAGGTTTACTATTCATTCATACTATTTTTTCTGCATCAAGCCACAGCGATTGCCTGAGAAGTTGCATTAAAAACTTAATCAAGTGTTGGTCCAAAGTGCATTGTTACATCACTTGGTTTTAGGGGTTAGATAGATTCTAAATTAAAAATTCCCTAATAAATGGATTAGAAACATATGTCACTGATCTCTTAAGTTTCACGATATAAAAAATTACTAATTGACAACACAACTATCCTACACCATGAAAACAACAAATTTAAATTACAGATACTAGAAACAATTTATATTAAAATTTAAAGCCAGCACTGAACAAAATCAACTATAAATACTGAAGTAATGTTCTGAAATGCATGTAAAGAAACAGTTTTTCATGCTTTAATGCATGCATGAACATGACATTATAACCTAGAGGAAAAAATTCCATAATGGATAATTTTTCACATTCTAATGAATACTCAGTACATTGTCCGCCATTTTGCACTTAGAAGCATAATGGAAAAATTACGGTAATGGATAACAACACACATCTTTGTATAAATACTTATATTAATGAACAACCTATAATTTTTATATTACTTGCACTCCTGAAGATGATCTTGGAAGAAGATCAAAAGTACTTGGGAAATGAAAATAAAAGAAATTTAAACAGCTATAGCACATTTCTCTCATCTTTTAACATCAATACACGGAAGGTTATGCATGACTATGAATGGATTTTGTTAAAAATTAGCAGACATAATGTCTGTAATTTATTCAATCAGACCTGTCTCAAAGAGAATTTGTTGTTTAAATACACAAATATATAATATATATCTTGAGAACTAGTTATATAGCTTTGACATAACAAATAATTACTGTGTATGCATAAACCATCTTCTCTATCAAATATTAGACACCATGAAATGAACTTGTGTACCAAATCAAATCTAAGAAGTCAAAGGTTTTTATACTTCAAAACCATGTAGGCAAGACAAACCCGTGACAACAAGCTTAGATGAGACAATGTCAGAGGTGGCTGTTAACTGCAAACCACCATGATGTCCTCAAAGGACTTGCAAGAGACCGGGTCAGTGGGATGACTTTATCTCCTTCAAAATAACTAGCAGGGGAGTATGTGATATGGATTATCTCCCCTTATGCCTATTCCATATTTAAATAAGTCCAGTCAGACACATTCCATTCTAAGTTGAATTGTTGTGGAGTTTGAATGCCAATGTTAGACAAACCCTGCAAAAATTAAAATTGAAGAATTTACACAGGCCAAGGCAAGGATAACAAGGAATTTAGATAAAATATTCCAAAATTTATTATTAGCAGACAATACAATCAAAGAATCCGGATGTTTCAAATGCCCTGGGTGGTCATGTGGGTAGTTGACTGTTGGTCTTAGATGCGCGAAAAGTTGAGTAGTGCTGAGGGTTGATAGACAGTTGGTGTATTGGGTTGGTACTAGCTGACAATTGTAGCCCAAGGCAGACAGTTGCTGGTAACCAGAAGATGAAAACAAAAATGCTTGCGAAGGATGATAGGCAATCAGCGAAGGTTGATAGACAGTTGGCATGTTGAGGTGGTACTAGCAGATAGTCTTAGCCATGGGTAGGTGGTTGAAACCACAGTGATGTGCAAGATGATGGTCAGGAGGGAATGACATCTCAATTGCCAAGTAGATTGGTAAAAGACAAGGTCGTCAGAAGTCAGTTGGTCACTGGTGTTGCTGCTGGTCATCGTTGATGATCACTGCCCACTGAGGATCGCTGATGATTGCTGGTGGCTGCTGGTAATGGTTGTTGGTCCAGATACTATGCAATCATTTTCTTTTCCCCTCATCCCTCTGAGGAACGGCTGGTTGCTACTGGTTTTATGGCGTAGATGTGTTACAGCAGTGAAGGGTTTTGACACTATTTCTGGTTATAAATGAAAGTCATAAAAATAACTCTAGGTTATGAAGTATAAGGTAATTGGTCATAATGAAATTACAAACAAGAAAGAAATAGTATTGGTTTTGGATAACCAGTGTAAAATGTCTCCAAAACAATGTACAGAATTAATAAACTTGAAGAAACTGTTCATGGTTAAATTGACAGTGTCCATTTGCTGAAACAAAAATAACAAAGTAGCATGTCACTACGATAGAATAAAGCTTCAAATAAGTTATGCATGCATTCATTTTCTCAGTACAAGATTGTTTTGAAAAAATAAAAGGCATGCTTTCATAAAGCTGTGATGCCACAAGGGAGACACTTTAAAAAGGATTAAGGCCCCATTACCCTAGGTAGGCTATTTTTCTGTTCATATTAAATGGCTGGATACTTTCTGAACAGTTAGATAAAAGAACAAGATGTTTATTTACCACTAAGTAAGCATACTGTAGCATTCTAAAAGACTTTCTAGAAGTCATGCTGTTTCTATTGAGAATCAATATATAAACCTATGTTCAAATGTTTTATTGCCTTTCAATAAAAGGAAAGATTACACCTTCAAAGTGTAAATACAAATAAAAAAAACTGTTTATCACTTGCATTAAATGTTCTAAAACCATGATTTTTATGAAATATTTCTTTTCATAATTTACCAACTTCACAGAGTGAGTTTATAACTCAAACTAGCCCACAAATTTATAATATTACACCAAGCTTACCCCAATTACCCCTATATTTTCCATTATTAAAAGAACCTCAAAGTAGCAAATGTTTAGATAGTGCTAGATTTGTTGAATTTTTTATCTTTGATTTTCACAAGTGATGATAAAAATTTGTTTTTAACCTTTCTTCTTTCTCTACTTCAGTATCTGATTTAGCTTAATAACACTTTAGCTGAATTTCAATCTGAAATTGTCACTGTATAATGTTCAGTCTTTATAATTAGAAGTGTAGATGTAAGTACTTTGAAAGGAAGGAGATTATGTTGAAAAATATTCATTATGTAAACTAAATGCTTTTATGATTAGGCTACAGGTTTTGTAGTGATGAATAACAGCCTAATTAACATTACTAAGGCATAGACTATATAAATACCCAAGCAGTAAGGGTAGAGCAGCTCTTGGTATGAGCAATAAATAACTACCACTGAACTCCTAAAATACAAAGGAAAACACATTTCACAACAGTTTTATTAATGTACTTATGCACAAGTGCATGTATTAAAAGGGAAATATTAAGTTTACTTTCTACAAACACATTTTGTATAATATAACATCCCACTCAAATCAAAAGACTCACTTTAGCTCAAAAGAATTATATGAATTCATATTCACTTTAGGTGAAGATATCAATCAATCTGCATGTGAACAAAGCTAAGCAATTTGTGGACCGAGTGTGTGAGCAACAACAAGGTCTTGGAGAGGATGCAGACAAGGAGGAGGCTCATGCTTAACATCAGGAAGAGGCAGTTGAAGTTTCTGGGACACATGATGAGGAAGGAGGGCCTTGAGAATCTGATACTCACGAGTTGAATAGAGGGAAAGAGAGACAAAGGAAAGCAGCACATGACATTCTTGGCAGGCTTGAGCAGGTGGATGACAGAACGTGGTCTGGGGGAGATAGCAGAGGAACGGAACTTGTTGAGAGCTGCAAGGGATAAAAGGAGGTGGAGAGCCATGATCGCTTACGTCCTGAAAGGACATGGCACATAAAAAGAAAAAGAAGTCCTCAGTCTAAATATCTGGGAATTTTTTTAAAAGAGGATGGAAAAAATGATATAAAAATTCTTAGGTGCATTGAAATAGCAAAAGATGTCTTCCAAAAGTTAAACAAAGCAATGAAGAAACAGAAAATTTCATTAGAAATCAATAATATCAATTCTCCTATGTGGCTTGAGAGTTTTCTTACAGATGAAGAGAAGAGTTGAAGCCAAAGAGAACTGGTCCTACAGAATTAAACCGGAAATACCATGGACAGAATATGAGAGCAAAGAAGAAGTTTTAAAGAAAAGTAAAACAAAATGGACACTTATACTTAAAATCAGAAATCTATAGTTAGAAATTCTTGGATGCATAATGAGGAAAGAGGTCTTGAAGAATTTGACACAAGACATATTGAAGAGAAGAGATGGAGAGGAAAATACTGAATAACCTGCCTAGAGTATTGAACTGTTATGAAATATTGGCCCTCCTATATGGCAGTGAATGTTAGACTATCTCCTCACAGAGACGTGAAGCAGCAGAAATGTGGTTCTACTGAAGGATGCTGAGAATAACATGGACTGAGCATGTGAGAAATGATAAAGTTTTAGAGAAAATGGAAACAAAAAGGACATTTACACTTAAAAAGGGACAATTGAAATTTCTAGGGAGCATAATGAGGAAAGAAGGCTTGGAAGATTTGATACTGACAGAACAGATTGAAAGCAAGAGGGACAGAGGAAAACAATGCATAACTTATGTAGCAAGCTTAAATAAATGGATGGCAGATCAAAGTTTAGGAGAGATAACAAAAAGAAAAATGTCCTTAAGAGCTACAAAGGACAGGAAATTGTGGAGAGCCATGATCACCAATGTCCTGAAGGGGCAATGGAACACAGAAGAAGAAGAACAAAATAGTGTAAATGGATATCAAAACAGGGCATGGGAAGGATAGTAAAAAGATAAACATTGCTAAGAGCTACAAAGCATAGGAAGTTGTGAGGCGCCATGATCGTCAATGTCCTGAACAAAGAGTGAGAAGGATAATAAAAAGACAAATATTGCTAAGAGCAAGAAACGATAGGAAGCTGTGCAGGCCCATGATTCCCCACATCCTGAAGGGATATAGCACATAAAAGAAGAAAAAGAAGCCATCAATTAAAAGCTAATTAATAAAGATTTATTGTGCTGATAATCTTAAAGTCCTTCGTTGTGGTTAATGGTTGGCAACATTCTTACTAAATTTCTGAGTAGAATTTTTACTGCTAAGCATTTATGATCATCAGTACATGAAATACTAATCTATTGACTTTTGTTTATATACTCTTATCATATATTCCAATTTGTATTCATTTATAAAAATGTACAAACTAAGTTTCTCTAACACATTTTCATTTAGGACAAATTTATTTATGGTAATGCATTTTAGATGTAAAATTTATTAACTTGAAAAAAAAAGCAATGACAATTTTTAAAGGGACTCCTTCAACAAAATTAAACTGATTAAATGAAGTGTTTGATCAGAAAGAGTGCCACACTGAAAAGTGCATCAAATTAATCACACCATCAACTGCAAGAATTTATGGCAAAATTAATGCATGCAAATTCATCATGTTGATTGCTGGAATAAAGCAAAACATCATGGCAAACAATGAAGATATCAAAAAAGAGAACAACATAGTGGAAAATGATGTGAAATCAAGGGGAGTTAATCCAAAGGCACATTGGGATAATGAAAGGTGCCTTTCAAAAGTTCAGCAAAGAATGAAGAAACAGGAAAATCTTGTTAGAAACAAAAAAACGAGTACTGAACTGTTATGTAATATCAGCATTCCTAAATGGCAGTGAATACTGCACAAACTCCTCACAGATACAAAAGATACTTGAAGTAACAGAAATGTGGTTCTACAGAATGATACTGAGAATAACATGGACTGCACATGTGAGCAACATCATAAAGAGAAGATTGGAATTTCTAGGGCACATAATGAAGAAAGAGAGCTTGAGAAATTTGACACTCACAGGACAGATTGAAAGCAAGAGGAAGAGTGGAAAGCAGCTCATAACCTACCCAATGAACTTGTGTAAATGGTTTGCCAAATAGAGATTGTGAGAGATACCAAAGAGACAAAATTTACTAAGTGCTACAAAGGACAAGAAATTGTGGAGAGCCATGATAGTCCATGACCTGAAGGAACATGGTACATAAAAGAAGATAAGAATTGTAAATGGCTGCATGAAAATGGGTTAAGAATAACAGGTGAATAGTTGCCAACATAGGTGAAAGCAGCCAATATGTGTAACTTATTAAATTAAATTACAGGCTCCCAAAGTTATATAATAACAAATAAAACAATTATATATATATATTTATATATATATATATATGCATAATTATGTAATAATCCTTGAGTTTGAAATTACACAGACTGATACACAATCTACATATCCTGATAATAGTATCAATAGGTAAAGATAAATTTCTATTTAATTATCTTTAGATGTTTTTTTTCTAATAAATTAAGACATTTACTAATAGGAATATTAGTATATAGAGAATTAATATCTGAACTAGCCATAAATTAGTTTTTCATGTCTATAACTTTGATTTTATTTAGTAAGTCACCAGAATTCTTTAGATATACTGAACTTATAGCACCAAATAGTATGGTTAGAATTTTTGCGATAGTTCTAGCAGCTGTGCAACCAATTCCAGAGACTATTGGTCACACTGAAATATTAATTTTATGTTTTGGTAGACTATATAATTTGGGTTTAGTGGGGTAATTTTGTTACTTATTAAATAAAATCAAAGATATGGACATGAAAAACAAGTTTATGGATGATTTGTATTGTACGTCTGTATATACTAATATCCACATTAGTTAATGTCTTAATATATTAGAAACACATCTAAAAGCATTAAATATAAATTTACCTCTATCCATTGATACCATTATCAGTATATGTAGACTAAGTACTTATATAATTATGTGTATAATATGTATATATAGCTGAGGGTGTAATATACATGGGTTTCTATTTACAATCTTAACAAATATCATCAGGTATTGAAGTCTTAGTGGGAAGTTGTCTATCAGGACTTGATGTCTTCATGGTTTTGTTTCTTGTTTTCTGTTTTATATATTAAGATAAGTCATAAATAATTTCAATTTTCATTTATCAACATTATTCTTAAAGTACAATTATATTTTATTCAATTGTATATTCACCATGATTTGCAATGGTTTCTTGTCACTTATCAGGAAGCTCTTTGAGTAAAATTCCACAGGTTTTGGATATGAAAGAAGTTTTTGAACAACTTTTGAATCCAGTTTTCATTAGAGAATATTTTCCCTATGAAAGCATTTTTCAGCTATTGAAAAAGCTAATAATCATTTGGTGAAAAGTCAGGTGAATATAGCAGGCAGGGTAGACCAACTGAGTTCCAAAATGTTTTCCTGTGTTATTCTTGCTATATGTGGCCTTGCATTGTCCTGTAGGAGGAACATCACTTTTTGAACAAATATTGACACATTGCAGCTGTTGGTCATATAAATGTGCATTTAGGGTTTCATTGTGCTTTAAGAACTTCTAAATCAATTATACCAAGACAACCCCACTACACACACAACATTATCTTTCTTCCATGGTACTTACCTTCTGGGGTCAGTTGTGGAAATTTATCTGTGTCAGTCCACTGACTTTTGCTTTGATTTTGATTTGATTTCATTTGTTTAATGGCATTTGATCCTTATAGTGACAAAATTTAATTTTCTTGAAAGCTTTGAAAAATAGGATATACGTAATTCTCCTTTCACAACTGAATACCAGGTAGATGATCTTTGTGCATATACAAATTTGTGTGGACATAATTACTAGAGGTAGTGATATATGTGCTTTATGTTAGAGTTATATTTTGGAATAGAGTTTGATTTCTTTAAGGAATTGTAGGATATTATATGGATTAATGTCATGAAAGAGCTCTTTCATATTGATTGATGTTTTGTTGGTAATCTTTCTATAAATAGGTATTGTTAGTCATTTTTTACATATATATATATATATACAAATAATTATTATAGAAATGTGTTTTTATATATTCATAGGGTTTTATTGGGATGGGTTTAAGTATTTGCCCATACCTGGGACCCTAACAGGTGCTACCACCCCTGGTCAGGGTGGACCTGAGAACAACAGCAATTATGAGGTGGTTCCATGCTCCTCAAAACCTCCAATCTCCCGATGACAGGCCTTTCTACTGGATGTCCATTTACTTTGAGCTTTGTTGTATATAACTCACTTTTCATCGTGTTATGATATATTTAAAGAATTTTCAATTAGGATTATACCTTCATCATTACAATTGGTTTCCCAAAAACAGAAATTAATATGACTTAATAGAAAATTTGTTTTTCACTATCATTTTCTCTGCAGTTGCTTTTATTTTTGGTTATCTTAGCTCTTATTCTCTTTGCTGAACAAATATGTAGCAAAGGTTGTTCTGGAAAAGGTTCCAAAATGATGCATTGGTTTTAGCAGATATGCCACAATAACCAGCAAGTAACCGTACTCCACTGTATGCAAGAATGAATGTATATTTGTACATATATACAATGTACATATATCTATGTGTATATACAAATATCTAAGTAGAAATATATGTAAGTATATATGATGTCTATACTAATGTGCATGGCTGTTTTATAGTACATTGCTTGCAAAATATACAACAGTAATCCACTTTTCTGTTCGTTAAAAGATATGATGTTTTACCAAGACTTGTCAACAAAATTATCCTGCAGTAATATATTTTAAACCTCTGCTGTCTTGCCACTATATACAATCATTTGAAAGGCTTTGAGTCAACCCTGGGGACAAATCTGGAACTTGAGTCCCTAAGACAGTTATGTGTCATGTTTAATTTTATTCTGGAAACTCCTGCAATGACACATGTACCAAGCTGTATTAGATTCTACCTTTCTCTTGGACAACATCAGTGATGTGCAGAGGGGAGACATGCTGCATAGGTAACAACTTATCTCTCATAAGACCCTGCCCAGCCCTGGAGAGGACACTCTAGTGTTGCTTCACCACAATAGCAAGACATGGGAAGCAACAGTCTACTGATAAACTGATAAGAGGATTCCAAAGTTCCTTCTGTATGGGGAACTGACCCCCTGGAAGGGGCCACATGGGCAGCTTCATTTTACTTCAAGGACATCTGCAAAAAGAGCATGAGAGCAATGGACATGGACATCAAGAAGTGGGAAGATGTTGCCAATGATCACTCACACTGGAGATATGATTTATACTGAAGGCTGGAGCAAGGAAAGAAGAAATGGAGGCTTGCTGCCAGGGGAAAATATACTTGAAGGAAAGAAAACAGCACAGCAACATTAGGGGAGATGTGTATCAATTGTAACAGAGACTGTTACTCCCATGTGAGTCTGTTTAGCCATAGTTGATGCTGTGCCGCCATCAGCAGCTGAAAAAATAAGAAAATAAAGGGTGTTCCAATAACTTGGACTGATTTTAAATGAGAACTAAGTTTAAGTGTCAAATTATTTTTTTTTCTTTTTCTTTCAAAGTTAACAACTTAAGTCGTTGGCAACTTCAACCATTGAAAGATTAACAATCAAACAACGTATTAAAGTTATCGAAGCCTATTACAAAATCTATTACAAAAATGGATGTTCAAACAGAAATGAATTTCGCACACTTCACGATTTTTTTGGTCAACATAATCAACCAACCGAGAGTGCAATTGGAAACGATGTAACATTGTTGTGGAGAGGTCCAATTCCTGTGCACAATGATGAATAGAGATGTCTGGATTTTCGGCTACCTTCACATGCACTGCAGCAATGTTTTCAGCTGAACAGCATAAACAAGCACTCAATGGTGTTTTTACATCTGCCACTGACCCGGTTTGTTTGAATTTATGAACAATTTTTCCAATTTAACTCTTGAAATTTTAACATTGTTTGATTGTTAATCTTTCCATGGTTGAAACTGCCAAAAACTTAAGTTGTTAAATCTGAAAGAAAAAGAAAAAAATCATTAGACGCTTAAACTTAATTCACATCAGTCCAAAATATTGGAACACTCTTTATTATAGTAAGATTCCACTATTTCTATGTATCAGGTCATCCCATAAGTTCTGTCCGAATTTTGAATAAAGAAAACAAGTGACCAAATGTTACATTTAATTACAGATTCAATCAACAATGTGTTTTCCCTGATTATCTATGATTCCTTCCTTCTATTAACAAGCTTACTAATTCCATTACTGTAAAATTCTTTTGGCTTTGATTCGAAGAACTCACAAATGTCAGTTTTAACCTCTTCCTGTGTTACAAAAGCTGTTTCTTCCAAATGATTCTGTAAGCTATGAAACAAATGGTAGTCTGAAGGAGCAAGGTCGGGAGAATAAGGTGGATGAGGAATTTTCTCCCAACCAAGTTCTTCAATCTTTTGTGACGTGATTCTTGCTGTGTGTGGTCACGCATTGTCCTGATGAAACATCACCCATTTTCGATTCAATAGAGCAGGTCTTTTTTTCCTCAAAGCTTGGTTCAAACGCTCTAATTGCTGACAGTATATTTGAGCATTAATTGTTGCATTAGGTAGTAAGAATTCAAAGTGGATTATTCCTTGGCAATCCCACCAGATTGAAAGAAGAACCTTTTGTCCATGAAGTTCCCTTCTTGGCTGTGGCTGGGGTCCTTCCCCTTTACCAAGCCACTGTCTATGATGCTTAACATTTCAATAAAAGATCCATTTTTCATCGCCAGTCACAAGTCTATCCAAAAAAAGGTGAAACAAGAATGGAGAGAAGAGCAGATGTCAAGTCGGGATTTGAGGTTGTTCATGAGGCACCCATTTTCCAAGTTTAGGAACTTTTCCAAGTTGTTGAAGATGATGATGAACAGTTGTATGGTTTGAACTGAGAACCACTGCCAATTCCTCAACTGATAAAGCAGAAACTGAAGGGCTGCTTCAAAAAGCTTTTCATCAAACTCAACTGTACGTCCAGTTCGATCTTCATCTTCAAGGGTGAAATCTCCACCTCTGAATTTTGCAAACCATCTTCTGCAAGTTCTTTCTTGAACAGGAAGTACAAAATGAAGAAGTTTAAAGCAAAATATTTTAATATTAACACTGATTATGACAATATACAGTAAATATGTATTTTACATAGGAACCATAATATATAAAATATGAATCTTCTTTTATGTGCCATGTCCCTTCAGAACGTAGGCGATCATGACCCTCCACATCTTCCTGTCCCTTGTAGCTCTTAATAAGTTTTGTCTTTTTGTTATTTCTCCCAAAGCCTGTTCTGCCATCCATTTGTTTAAGCCTATCAAGTATGTTACACACTGCTTTCCTCTGTCCCGCTATATGTAAAAGAAAGAACATTAAAAAGATAGACCCACCAAGTATAAATAGGACTTAAAAACAAAAAATGATAATGTATGCTAACAAGATGACTTGTTACAAAGCTTTGCAGTATTCAGAACATACCTTTATCCTCAGTAACCTAAACTATCTAAAGAATAACATTTTATTTCTAATAATAATTACTTAAAATTATTCTTTTTTTACTCTTGTCACTAATCATTGGGAAAAAATTGAAATTACTGTAAATTAAATTGATTGACATGTCAGTATAACAGACATACATGTATGTATGTTTGGTTGAATAATCTGAACATATTATGTCTATTTTTATTTTAATCCTCTCAAATTCTCACATCATCTTCTTAATGTTGATATTAAATTCATTACTGAAGGCACCAAATAAGAAAAGTACAACCAATACTAAATGAGTATAACAGCAATGTTTTAAAACACTTACTGTAATTTTTTTTTAAAATAACAATTATATAAATTAAAGTTACCTCCCTTAGATAAAACATAATAGGTTTATTAATTATTTTTTAAATTAATTATAATGGAGCACATTCATATATATTTATAATTGTAACAAAGCATGTTTCATGCACATTTACAAAAAAAATCACAACTATCAATTACATTCATTTTTTTGTCTTAGCCATTCACCCCAGATGATCTTGAATGAGACTGAAAGTACTTGGGAAAATAAAAGAAATGAAAAATATATGGTGTCTTCCTTAATGAATTCAATATCAACATTAAGGAGTTGATCTTAGAATTCAAGAGGATTAAAATAAAAATAAATAGACATAATATGTCCAGATTATTCAACCAAACATGCTTGAATGAAGATATGCTGCCTAAATATACACACACACAGACATATATGTATATGTGTGTGTGTGTGTGTGTGTGTGTGTGTGTGTGTGTGTGTGTGGAGTGAGTAGTATCAAATGCAAAATATGTAACAAACAGAATTGACAAAGTTTGTAATAACAAGAAAAAGAAAAGAACGGTGCAAAAATAATATTAAGCAAGCAAACAATCTATCCAATGTAAAGCAACAGTAATATGGCAAAAAGTTCACAAACTAAGAATTGCCATTGACACACAAAAGCAAGTTCGGACAAGCGTTCTGACATCAAGACAAGACAGACTGGGACTACATCAGATGAAACTGAGAAGTGGCCTAATTTATTGGCTAAGAAAAAATACCAGTATGCATTTGTGTGCAAAGCATTTTGCAGTCATTCCTAGCAATTAAAACCAACTATTATATATATATATATATATATATATATATATATATATATATATATATACACCCAAGTATAGGATTGGTGTATACGGAATAAATTCCAATAACCAACAATTACTATTCTCAAAAGAGTGCTCAATACAGAGTAGAGCAGATATAATTGTTTATTTAAAAATTATGACATAAATATGTTATAAAATCACTACAAAAATAGCCATTTTGTTTCAACACCTCCGGTGTTTTATCAAGTGATGATGTTGAATGTAGATGACGTTCATGATGTTGAATGTAGATTCTACATTCAACATCATCACTTGATAAGAACTGGAGGTGTTGAAACAAAATGGCTATTTTTGTAGTGATTTTATAACATATTTATGTTATAATTTTCAAATAAACAATTATATATCTATCTATCTATATCTATCTATCTATCTATCTATCTATATATATATATATATATATATATATATATATATATATATATATATATATATATATATATTTGAGGTGGTGTGAAAGTTCATAACCCAACCAAGCAAAGAAATCTTTCCCTCAAAAAGAAAAAAAAATGATTTTTGATTATCTGGTTAGATTTTAGGAAGTTGGTTGCAATATAATGAAAATATTTTCCCCTGTTATCATTTTTATTTACTTATCTAATAAAGATAAAGAAAATAGAAGTATACTTTATTTCAAAAAAGAAAGTAATCACACAGAAAACATTGTTTTACAATGTCCAAGAGAAATGGTATGAATCAATTAATCTAAAACAAACATATTAATCCTTGCTAGGTCTTTGATACTAAAGTCTCATGTTACACCTTTTAGCAAACTTCTCAATAGTAACACATAATACAAGAACTCTAAGATTAGTCAAAATAACATGATGGCAAAACTGTCATCATCATGTGGTTATACTGACACTTGTATTTTTACAATTCCCATTATCAACAACATCATTACAAATCCAAAAATATTAAAAACCTTTGCTACCAACAGAATAATATTAACTTGTTTTTCCCCTTTCCATTCTATTTCTTCTCTTTGGACTCTCTAACTGCAAGTTAAAAACTTAAAGAGAAAAAATTTACAATACAACATCTTATAATCAAAAGAAATCTTAAGTGCTTCCTGACTGACACATACAAGATGGCAGGCAAACAACTTCCAACGAAAGATTAAATTCTAACCCCATGATTAAGGGTCAAGTGGCTAATGTGAGAATTCTTTTTTAACAAATTTTTCCATTCGAACTAGCATATCTCTTTTCCCTCCCTTTGATTAATCACTTGTTTCTATACATTTGGAAGTTATTTATTTTATTTCTCTTCATTCTCACTTATTCTATGTACCATGTCTCTTCAGGACATTGGTCGTCATGGCTCTCCACAACTTCCTATCCTTTGTAGCTCTTAATAAATTTTATCTTTTTGTTATCTCTCCTAAACCTTGTTCCACCATCAATAAATGACCTTATTTTTTCTATTTACTCTAAAATTTTGTTGTTGCTTACATGTTCTGTCCATGTTATTCTCAACATCCTTCTGTAGAACTGCATTTTTGTTGTTTTTTTTTATTGTTTCACTACAACTAGGACAATAACGGCATTTGGTTACAGGACTCCCATTGAGTATTTATGCTATATCTTGTAGACCTTACTAAATTCCACGCAACTACCACCAAGAAACACAATTTAGCTGTAGACTGCCCTGGAAACTTCCTGGATAAATATACCCATGCAACAGCTCTTGTAACTTGTAAACACCATTGTAGGGATTCAGATGGCATTTATCTTCCTTTAGATAGAACAAATTCACAAGGGTTATATGCCGGCCAATGAGTGTCATAGGCTCATTGGGTGACAAACCCTGTGTATGATTAAAGCCACAAGAAGGCCAGATGTAATTATATACATCAGTAAGGAAAACAAAAGGAAAGCACATGGTCCTAATGAGGAAAATAAAAGACACCACTGGCTGATAATTTTCCTTTCGGGAAATATTACAAGTAAGACCCTCTCTATTTCCACACATTCACACTGCTTGTTTTATCCATATATGTTATATTTTTTCTGTGTCGGACAGTTAGTGACAAGTATATACATATATTGTATATAATTTGTATATAATTTCTTCTATGACATAACAGTATATCAAATCTCTTTGAAGGCAATGCATATTTGACATTCATCTCTTTCTGCTATTATTTTTTCTTTCGATGTGTTAAGTTGTTAGTATATATATATATATATATATATATATATATACACACACTAATGCTTATGACGGGGGCAACTGGAAATATTTTCTCTTTCCAAGCACTCCATTACCCTTATTAAGTTTAAGGGAGGAGCTACACATTATTTAGTTGCAGTCACTAATTTTTTGGCACTTCAGTTTATGTGTATGTCTGTGTGCATGTTATTCTAAAGCTTTCAGTGCCAGTAGATGACTTGATGATAAAGCCTATTTTAAAATATTCCATTTGGGGAAATAGATTCTGATTTCACAGCAAAACAAATGTACAAAATATATTTACTATAAATAAGCATTTGCAATTTTGGCTAAGATGTTAGAGAAAAAAGAAAAAAAATGAGTGTGGTTTTATTTCAAACTAATTTTAAGTAAATCAAGGAAGAAATCTCATTTTAAACCAAATTGAATACTCTTTGTTGTAAATCCTGTACTTGCAAAATCTAGCATTTTCATAATACCATGTTCCTATTATTATTTAGTTATGTCTTTTCAACAAGGAGAATGATTATTTCAATTTTTAAAGTCTAGCATTCTTCCATGTTTTGAATATTGCTGCCACATATTGTCTAGTGCTCCTGTTATATATTTAGAGATTCTTGATAAAATCTAAAGAACTAGCAATATTATTGGCCCTGGACTGGCATCTTGCCTCAGCCACTTTCCCACTGCTGTAATGTAGCTTCCATGTGCCTATAAATACTTTCATGGTAATTGCTCAGATGAACTATAAAAAATTTTATAAATTTATAACTAATTAAAATTATAATTAATTAAAAGGTGTAAATAAACAAATATTATAATCATCTTGATTTGTCTTTTACAATTATTTTTTAGAGAAATGTATCTTAAATAAAGCCAGATGATTTGTAAAAAATTCTTACATTTGTCTGTGAAAATTTCTATTGTTATAATTAGTGGTTAAAGAACTGACAAATTATTTCTTCATTGTAATGCAGATTCATTTTTTGAATTTGAAAAATATGTGTTATTTTATTTACTGACCAATCAGAGACAGTAAGCAGACACACCCTTACACCCCTTTCTGTTTTTGTATATTTACTCAATTCCTTTTCTATCTATATGCAGCATAATTTTGAAATTAGGGTTGGTCTCTGGAGCCTCCTGTTTCCTATATGAAGAGTTGGGCCAACTGATAAGATCAGAAAGTAATCAGATTTCAAGAACTTTCAGAGCAGAAGTTTCAGAGCCTGCTGACTGCAACAAAATGTTTCAAATCTTTTAAATTTCAACCAAGATGAAGAGACAATAAATGTTCAGCCAGAAGGCAGATTAAGGATGCAGGAGGAATATCCATTTGAGTTGTTTCCTTTGAAGAATTTGTAAAGGAATTTAAACCTGTTAAACAGAACTTTTCAATAAAGGAAAAAGTAATATAACAAGCCCCCGTGACATCAGTCTTTCCAAATTTATCTAAGCTCCTTTTGGTGCAGAGACATTTTTTTTACAAATTGATGGGAACAGCATTTGTATTTTCTACCTTATCAAAAAATTGCTTTGCCACCTCAAAGTTTTTCACTTTCAAAAATTGTATTGTAATCTTTCTTTAAGTTACGTATATTGCTTGGAATGCTATCCAGCCTTATTTTTTGAATAAGGCGTACAAAAAAGATTTTTTTGTGCAAGCCATTGTTTGTAAAATATTGTATTTATTCTTTTTTAAATATGTATTGTAATAAATGTTTGTTCTTTTAAATTTTACATAGAGGTTGAGTCTTCTATGCACCTTGTTCAACATTTCTGATAAGAGAAGTGATGTGCTCTCTTTTGCCATTCTATTCCTATTAGAAATAAATTCTTATATTTTGTTCAAAGATAGGTTTTGTAAAAAACAATTTTCATAGAAGTTTCTGCTATGGTACCCAATGCAGTACTAGATTGGCAATAAAGTCTCATCAATTTACAGTTAAACTGGCTAGGTGTAACCATAAGTTCTATGCTAACAGCTTAATTATTCTCTCGCACTTCTCGCTTCATGCTTTCAAGGTAACTTTGATCTTCAAAAATCATTATCTACTGTCTTCTTGATTACTCTTCTTTTATTGTTCTTACTCCTTAATAATGTTTCTATTTTTTCGCATGAAGTAACCCCCTTGTGTCCTAGTAGCTTTATTGCCTTACTTGGGGTGAAATAATTAAAAAAATATCAATTCTGTTTTATTTTATCCTGAAAAAATGTGTACTCTTGTGATATTTCTACTTGTTGAGGCCAGAAATAAATTTATATGCGAATGGTAAATGAAGTCCATAGCCTAATAATGAAAAATAAATTTATTTTACATATTAAATTTAATTTAACAAATATTTCTTATTGACATTGCTCATGTCTCAACCGCAAGGTTTATCTCAACGCGTCATTCCACTTGGAGGGAAGATTTTTAGGTTCGGTTTGGTTTGATCCTGCGGTAGTTCGCTGAAGAAATTTGGGCTTTTTACATTTGGAATACCTTTTGATTATTTAATTGAAGTAAGTAAATAAGTATAAGATTTTTTTTAATTTCCTTTGGACTTTTTATATTTTATGTTTTCATTGTAAAAATAGACATTTTTTGTGCGAAATTCACTAGTAAAAAACAAAGAAACATGGTCTTCTTCTCTTACTCTTGTTACTTGGAGGTTAATTTAACATTTTTCACTTAAAAAAATGAATTTAATATTCTTCTATATGAAATTTTTATTCATAAAAAAGCAATTTAAAATAATTAATTTTATTTTTGCTATTGTTAACAAATGAAAAAAGCCTGTTGAATTTTTACCACGCGAAAGAAATTAATTTTAGTTAATTAAAAAAAAAGAAATAATTTACTAATCCTAGTTTTTCTTATTACAAATGTTACTAAGAATTCCTAAGTCTATTCCAAGAGAATATTGTTTTGTTGTGTTTAGTTTTTCAGACTTTTCTTTTCTTCGAATCTGTTTTTTTTTACACTACGAAATAAATTTATTTAATGCTATTATTTTTTACGTAAAGTTAATATTTTCCTGTGATATTGTTCTTCATAACAAATTATTGATAAATTTTCTAAAAGTATTTTGAATTTTAGTTTGTTTATCGTTAAAAATAGAATAGGAGCAAATTAATGATATTTTTTACAAAAAATTTATGAAGATGAGAAATAATTTACTAAAATGTTTATGTTATGTAAAGTTAATATCACAATTAACTTAAATTAGTTTATTAATCCGATGTTTTTAAACGAAGTGTACAAAAAAATGTTTTTTCTGTGCTAAACCAACGCATTTTTTAACTCATTGTTTTTTAATACTTCAGTTCAGCATAACTACTTTTCAAACATTCATTTTAGAATTAAAAAAAGTTACTTTCAGTTTCATGTTTATTTTGTTTCAGGTTATATTTTTGTGCCAGAATCAATATAGTTCCTAGGACTTTTCTTTTTGTTTCATTTACAAAAATCATTTTAATTAATTTGAAGATTTAAAAAATGCATATTTCATACACGACACCCTTGTTAACCGGTTGAGAAGTGATGGGTCCGAAGTTCAACCAAATTAATTTTTTTTTTTTTTAAGCTTATCACCTCGAGCAAGGCTGGAGACCACTAGCACGCAAGGGGTTACAGAAGGTTTGGAGGAAGAGCAGATAGGAGTGGTAAAGGAGAGGATGTGGAGAAAGATAGTGGATCGATCAAGGCAAGGTGGTTACAGAAGATCTGGAGCGAGAGCAGATAAAAATGAAAGGTGAAAGGATGTGGAGAAGGGAAGTGGATAGACCAAGGCAACTGGAGATGTCGATTGACATTACACTTAAATAGTTGGAGATTGTATTTGTCAGGGAAACAGGAATAAGGAAGAGAGTTCCACAGGCAAGATGTGCGAGACATGAAGCTATTGGAGTAGAAGAGACGTCTACATCTAACAGTTTCAATGGTGAAGGGGTGGGAATGGGATGCCAGCCTTGTAGGACGTTTAAATTCATGAGGCCTTGGAAGCAGCGAAAGCAGCTCCTCGGAGCAATTACCGTATTTGTAAAAAAGACAGAGCGAGGCAACGTCGCATCTGTGAGAGAGCAACTGCATACAGGATGACAGATCAGGGCCAATTACATTGCATATTCGTCTCTGGATCTTATCAAGAACCCTGAGGCAAACAGCAGGGGCTCCAGACCATATATGGCAGCAATACTCCATGCAAGGGTGAATGGTCGATTTATAGATTTGGAGGATCGATTCCGAGGAGAAAAATTTCCTGGCTCGGCACAGGGAGCCAACTTTTCCTTGCGGTGGATGATGCAATTGACTCGATGTTCCATCTCAGATCAGCGGCCAGCGTGAGACCGAGCAGCCGCAGAGAGGAGCTCTCGAGAAGTTGGTCTTCAGACATTCCAATGGGATGCAGGGATGGATCCCTGTGGTGGTTAATAGAGAGCAGTTTTGTTTTAGAGGCGTTAAAGTTAACCATCCATTTCTTGCCTCAGTTCACAACCGATTGGAGGTCCTTTTCTATTTGAACTGCCAGGTTAACTTTGTCAGCATCACTAGATTTGTGTTTGAGGCAGGAGTAAATTGTGGTGTTGTCCACATAGATGCCAACTTGGGAATCTATGGTGTCAGGAAGGTCATTTATGAATATGAGGAACAGAGTAGGGCCTAGGATGGAGCCTTGAGGAACACCTGCGTTAGTGGGATAGGAGCTGGAGATGAATCCATTGAGAATGACCTTCAATTCACGGTTTGACAGGAATGATTGTATTAGGTCAAACAATTGATCTGTAATACCATAACCCCGGAGCTGGCGAAGAAGGCTGACATGCCAAACTCTATCAAATGCTTTGGAGATGTCTAGGGCCACGGCACGAGCTTCACCGTTATTATGAATAGCTTGGTAGACAAATTCAGCGATGGCCGTAAGCACATCGGCTGTAGATCGGGCAAAGCGGAAACCATACTGCTTGTCTGAGAGCAGATCATAGAATATCAGGTGATTAATCACTTCGGTATTGATAATGGCTTCGAAGACTTTGCCGAAGAGGGGTAGGAGACTGATAGGACAGTAATTAGAAGAATCGGAGGGGTCACCAGAGTTCTTAAAGACAGGAACAATGGTTGAGGACTTCCAGCAGTCAGGAAAACAAGACTCCTTGAGGCAGTGGTTGTATAATTTAGAGAGGGCAGGCGCCAGTTCAGGCGGGCATTTCTTCAGGACAATGGCTGGTATCCCATCACCACCAGTAGCCTTGTGGTGATCTAAGTTAGAAATAATGTCCAATACCAATGACGGGGATATGTGCAATCTGCTCAAAAGGGCCTCGGTTCTGGGAGGGAAATCGGGCATAGGTACCCCAGAAGAGTCTAACGTTGAATTGGAAGAAAACTTCCGAGCAAAGCATTCAGCCTTGTTGGCAAAGGTGGTCAGGACCTCAAACTGATTGAACAGGGGAGGAATGGAGGGTTTGCTATTGTTCAGAATGCTCTTGCAGAGGCGCCAATAATCTTTGGAGCCGAATTTGCAAGATGCAATACATTCCTTTATCCGAGCAGCAAATAGTGACTTAGCTTCGTTGAGGATACACTTACACTCGTAGGCGCCTATTGCAGTCAAACATATCACTATGAAAACGGTGGAAGAAGTGGTTCCTATGGGCAATGGCGGCTGAGCAAGCAGCTGTGAACCAAGGGGAGGGGCACGGCTTGACCTTGAATTTCCTTGAGGGAATGAAAGCATTAATTCCAGCTTTAACCCAGGAAGAGACCTCTGAAGCACATTCTTGAATGGGGAGCTTAAATACAGCATCCCAGGGGACATTGCGGAGGAAATCTCGAAACGAGTCCCAGTCAGCCCGTTGGTAGCAGAATGAGGTTCTGGTGGTAGGAGGCTCCTTGCAGGGGGTGGGGCTGAAGGAGATACTAACGGACACTACAGCATGATCGGAGTTACCGATAGGACAGAGCTGCGTGGCACTACAAGACTCAGGGATGGAGGTAAAACACAGGTTACATTCCCGGTTGTAAGCAAAATGCGTGGGGAAATCAATTATCTGTGTGAGGGATTGAGAGACTGAAAAGTTGCGAGGTCGGCATTAGCATTCTTAAGCCACTTGTTGTGATGGGCGTTAAAATCACCAAACACAAATATGTGAGCGAACGGATGGAGAGAGAGGGCCTTGTCTATGCTGTCAGAAATGGCATCACGTATTCCACAGTCCTGAGAGGATGGAGAGCGATAGAGGAAGAAAAGATAGCTTACAGCATTGAGAAGAGATAGTCGGAGACATAAGTATGAATGGTCCGGTGATTCGAGAGAGCACTCTCTAGACAGAGGGAGATGGTCCTTGACGTAGACACCAAAGCCATGCATATGGGTTAGAGAGTCTTTTCTGTGGAGAGGAAGGTATCCAGGGATCGAGAGATCAGAGGAAGGGATAGAGGAGTCAAGATTGGTCTCACACAGGGCCAGTATATCCGGGCACTTTGCAACGAGGAAAGATTCCACACTGCAGAAGTTGGTTCTAATGTCACGGATGGTGGAGAAGGAGATATTTAGAGGTTTAGGTTTATATTTATGGTTTTTATAAGTCATGTGGATAATTGGTGCTGGAAGAAGAGAAGGCCTGAGTTAAAGGAAGCCGACGGTTATCACCCATGACGCGGGCAGAGAGGGTTTGGCACAGCCTGAATCATAATGTGGCCTCAGGGTTTCCCACCAGAGATGACTGCAGGGACACCTATCCATGCGCGACATGGCACTACAGACACCCCGATATTATGCAACTGTTGATCAGCGCAGCCGCTCAAGATGCTACGCAAGAGTTAGGGCTCCTAACTACCAGTCGGAAACAGCAACCAGGGAACTGTCAACCGTGTACCCTCAGAATGAACAGGCAATGCCACAGACTGCATGCAACACGGGAGAAACACAGCAGCACCAGTACAGAGGCCAGAGAGAGAGAGAGAGATCCGGGAACCCCTTCCTAAACACGAAACAAGGTTTGAGCCTCTAGTCATAAGTATGACTTTAATAAAGAAAAAATATACCAAGATAAGATTAACTCTTCGAGTCAAATTGATTCTGCTCTTACTTAATCTCTGCTTTTTTCTTTGAATTTATACAGCAGCAAAGTGCCATAAATCCGAAACTAAAAATCTTAGCTCCCAGTAGTACAACGAGATTTGAGATAGGCCTCCAGTTTTTTGGTTGTGACATTCGCACAATATTCACTTTCATATCGACAAAAAAAATCAGATTTTCTTATGCAAGTGAATGTTTTCACAATTAAAATTGCTTTTTGATGTTGGTGAAATTCTCAAGATACATTTAATTTGTCTTTTACCATGTCCCTTCAGGACGTTGGCGATCATTGCTCCGCATAATTTCTCTTAGTAAATTTTTTCATTTTGTTATCTTTCCCAATCCCTGTTGTGACAACCATAAGCTCGCTAGGATGGTTATGCACTGTTTTCCTCTGTCACACTTGTCTTCAATATCTCCTGTCGGTGTTAAATTTTCTAAGCCCTCTTTCCTCATTATGTGCTCTAGAAATTTCACCTCTTTCTGATGCTAAGTATAAGTATCTTTTTTTGTTTTCATTTTGTCATTATTCACATGTTCAGCCCAGGTTATTCTCAACATCCTACTGTAAAACTGTTTTGCTTCAAGTCTCTTCTGCATCTGTGATAAGACTATCATTCACTGCCATATAGGAAGACTGATATTACATTTTTTTTTTCATAAGCAGTTCGCTCCAAGCAAGGCAGGAGTACCAGTGGCAAACAAGGAGTTACAGAGAGTGAGAGTAAGTGTAAAGAGGAGTGTTTGGGGAAAAGGATAAAGAGAAGGACAGGGATCACGGTCAAGGCATCAGAAGATGTTGATTGACATTACATTTGAATATTTGAAGATTATAGCTATCAGGGAAGCAAGTGATAGGAAGGAAGTTCCATTGATGAAAGGTGTGAGATAAGAAGCTGTTCGTGTAGAAGAAATGGCTACATTTAGTCGTTTTGACAGTGAAAGTGTGGGACCGAGATGCCAACCTAGTAGCGTTCTTAAATTCATGCAATTTGGGAACCAGTGAAACTAGCTCGTCGGAGTAGTTGTGATGAAAATACTTGTAGAAAAGGCAGAGGGAAGCCACAGCACGTCTGTGAGATAACAACTACAGATGGGATGCCAGAACAGGACCAACCATGTTGCATATCAGTCTCTGGATTTTGTCTAGGGCCTCGAGATGAACAGCAGAAACACCAGGCCATATATGGCAGCAGTATTCCATGCAAGGACGAATGGTTGATTTGTAGATTTGAAGGATGGATTCTGGTAAGAAGAACCTTCTGGCATAACAGTTAAGTCATCTTTTCTTTGTTTCTTATGAGATTTTCTTATTCAAGGTGAATTTCAGCTTTATAAGATCTATTTTTATTATCAATATTAACAAAAATTTATTTGGTAGTGCGATATTTTATTATGTAGCTAGTGATTTGTTCATAATACCACAAACAAACATGTATAATAGTGTAATTAGTGTAACTGATCTTTAAATTTTGGATTTTTTCCATTAATTCACCCCAAATAATGTAAAGTTACTTATCATAAATATTAATTCACCCCAAGAAATTATAAATTTTAAATCAAAGTTTGTTGTTTTATTAAATTCTTGGCACTCCTTTGAAATTGTAAATTTTAAATCAAAATTTGTTTAGCTTGCCTTGCAGCAAGTCCAACCCTCAGAATGAAAAATTACCAAAAATCAAGGAGTGAAATACTCCTTGATTTTTTGTAATTTTTAATTTCATAAATGCAGATGATATTCAGGGTATTTACAAAGAATTTTTTACAATTTAAAAAGAAAAAAACCTGTTTTGGGCTTGTTTATCCCGGTGAGCATGAATATCAATGACACACTTAGATATAGTGCACCGGAGTTGCCAACATTTGGGATGATCACAAAGATCATCCCAACCAGAGTGCAATGGAAGGGTCTCACTCTGGGAGAATTTGGTATGAATTTTAGTAAATATAAATTCTTTCTTTTCATTTTGGGGTGAATTAATAAAAAAAATATTCCAAATTTCAAATATATGAAGATAGCTATTGGTTTTAAGGAAGAAAAAACAAATAATCAACTAATAAACCCAAGGTGTGACAAAATGAACACTCACAAATATAGGTAATTAGCAGCATGGCCCGGCCTTGCCTGTACTTGATTCAAAAATCGTACGACTCGTACAGCAATTGCTATCGCTTGACTTAAAATATTTTTGTCCTTCCTTGCCTTTAAAGGAGTGCCCTTTGCCGTGCTGATGTTGCTATATGCCTTACTTCTTGCCTATCTCACACTGCAAATCTAAGCTCTATACTAAACATTAAAAAAGGAACTAAACAAAATGAACACAAAATGATCAGCTTTAAAAAAGGACTCGTAACTGGAAAAACTGAATGAAAAAAGAATGTTAACAAAAAATACTTTTCCACACCCAACCCAGTTCTGCGGAATCAGAATCAACGTTGAGTTTAAGCAAGCGAATGAGCCAATTGGAGTAAAGTGCTATGCAAATTTAAATTTTTCCCACTTGTGACGTATGCAGCTATCAATTTTTTTTTTGCATGCTAGTTAACATTCGTGTCAGTCAGCTTTTGGCCCTCACGCTGGCCAATAGAATCTTCCTGCCTATTCATGGCAGCCAGCTATAGGCTCTCACTCTGGCCAGTAAACAATGGCCACAAACTACATGAAAACTGCTGTAGAAGCATGAAAAAACCGATTATTTCCACTATCAATGGGAGTTGGGAAATGCAAAGTCGATCTTGGCCTTCCCGCTAACTTGGAGCATGTGCATGTAAATTTTGGTGCAAATTGTCACACACACACACACACACACACACACACACACACACATCCTTTTATAGATAGAGATGCTAATTGTCAGCACCAACCAACACTGTTGACACTGAAAAAAAATGTTGGTCTTGTATACCTGAAGCCACAGCCACATATCAGCTGTGATTTGTTGATGATCAGGCATCACCATTCTGTGTGAAACTGATCAAAGTTATCTCATGTGGCAAAGCGAGCATATTAGGTAGAGGTGAGGTAAGTCGTCTTCTCTTGTACACATTCTTACACAAATTAGCACAACTGCCATAAAAATTTAGCAGTGATGCCATCTATGTTGAGCAACTGCCTTCTTCAAACAGCCAACTATTTTGGAGAATGCAAGTGATTATGAAGGTATGGCAGCTTGGAAAACATACTCTGATCATTCTGATAAGAAAAGAACTCCTGAATTTGTTGGTGAGGGCTTCAGACTCAACATGAAGGCCTGGGTCAAGTTGCTGGAAGACCCTATGTCTGGCAACAGAACTCTGCACCATACCACAGAAGCAGGAGAACCCAGTCATGGCTGTAAGGCAATTTCTGCAAGCACATCACTCCTTACATCAGGCCACCTAACTCCCCAGACTGCAACCCCCTTGATTATTATGTGTGGGGCACAATTGAGCAATAGACCAACAAAACTCCTTGTAACACCAAAGATTAATTTGAAGGCAAGGATTATGGCAGTATTCACCAATTTAAACAAGGAGACCATCCAGAAGAGTTGCAGGAGATTCCAAAATTGTTTGGAGGCCATAGTTGAAGCCAATGGTGATTTTATTGAATAAATTTACTCTTTTATATTTCAAGATATTTTTGTGCAATTTTGGTAAATATATCTGTTAAAATGAGATGTGAGTGTTATCTTCATCTTTGTGTAATTTAGAGCACAATTTATCCATCGCACCCTGTATATTTGATGATGATTTTATGCTTTTAATTTTTTTCTTATTTCTTGATTTGTTTCTATTATTGCCATTAAAGTAACATTTGATGACAAACTCTTCACTCCAACATCCTGTTCACAATATATATGTATGTCTATGCATGCATGTTTCTATTTGCGGACCTCTGATGTATACTCCTTATTGTGGTGAAGGGGTTTGCATGGCCAATGACTCTGAGAATGATGCCATCAGGAATTCTAAACTGGTAGGGTCACTTTTGATGAGGACCTAGACCAAGCGTGACTAATCCCAAAGGCCCCAATGGTAGAACAGGTGGATGATGATTATAACAGATATCAATGGTTGAACTAGTGAATAAAGAAGGCTATGCATGATGAATATGCTACAGAGCGTGCCCTTTAAAATTATGATATCATCAGTCCATTGCAGTTTTATAAATGGATTCTGCACGTCTCATTCCATATACGCCACAGAGGAAGCTCAGGAAATCAAGTGTGTGGGTCATTTCCTGGTAAGTTGAGGTCTGCCTTAAACAAATTCATGTCATTGGCACCTTCTTCTACTCTGATTTTCTTTTCACCTTCAACCAACTCTTTCAATGCAGTGATAGGGAATGGATGATGGGAGCAGGTTCTGGTGAAACTGGAAGCTTCTAGTCCTGAACCTGCATGTTGGCAGTGAATGTAGTCATCAACATCATCATCATAAAGAAAGCAATCAGCAAAGAAGAAATTAACTTCTTGGGTATGAGATAAAGCCAGTGATGATATTATGAGAATGAAAAGCAATATTCAAACAAACAAGAACTCTGGGAAGTAGTAAAAACTACTTCAAGTAATATTAAAGTTGAATCAGTAGAAAAGTTAACAAAATTAGTAGGTGAATGTCAAAAAGTGTCCATATTGTAAAATAATAACAAAATAATTTATTCATTTATATGAGATACTGTGTAAATCAAACATGTTTCAACAGCCTTTATCTTTTGAGTTTATAAATAAAAGTTTATGTTGCATTTAGTTTATTTACAGATTAAAACCGGCTATCTCTAAAATAAATTATAAATATTTTTCATAAGGATATATATTAATAGCTGAAATATCACTTGTACAAATGCATTTTGAAAATTTTACAAACATTGGTTGGTTAGTAGAAATTTTTTCATGAAAAAATTTGTTTGTATAATAAAATCTAATATAATGTAATCTTCTTCCTTGTCAATGCACTTAATTCAGTAGTGAATAATAATCACATTGATCAAATAATATACAAAGATAATTTGTATTAAAATTCAGCTAATGATTACATGTCAGCCTGAATACTTATGGATGCACTATATATATATATATATATATATATATATATATATATATATATATATATTTTGCATCAATAAATGTATAAGTTTATATATATTTAAAAAAAAAAATGGGGATGTCTGCTCAAATACCTGCATCCATGAAAGCAATATGAAATAATATCAGATTCTAAATAAAATCTATTAATTCCTTAGAAATTACTTTGGTTATGTTTTGAATTTGAAAATAAAACATTAGTAGTTATGTGCTTTGAGAGAATCTGAACAAGAGATGGCCATTTCTTAAATAGGATAATTAACCTTTGCTTTTCTCTGAAAGTCTTTCATGGCTGAGCAATCTAAAAGCATACTGTGCTTAATGGTGGTTTTCCCTATAAGGTAAATGCGGGTTACATCCTTGCCAGAAAGCTAGACATAGATTTACTCTGTTTAAAAAACAGGGATATCTACTCCAACATGTGTATCCACTCAATATAGTGTGCATGTGTGTGTGTGTGTGTGTGTGTGTGTGTGTGTGTGTGTGTGTGTGTAAAATAAGTGATATTAAGTATAAAATCTTAACTCTTAGGGGGCCAATGCATCCCCATTGTACTAAGAGGATAGTGTTAGATGTATTCCCTGTGAAAAAAGCTGATTGGATTAAAACAATTTCTAGCCAGACATTTTGTTAGGAGGTAAATGGGATTTGTAATTATCAAGAACATTTTGAATTTTGTGTAAATAAAACAAAGAATATAAATTTCATGAATGCTGCTAATTCTTCAGCTCAAATTACCATATTTTGCTGCTTGTAAGACACATTTCTTTCCTATAAAATATTTCCAAAAACCACCCTGTGTCCTATAAATCAAAAGTCAGTAGAGGGAGCTAACATTCTAAATAGTTACCATAAATTTGGTACTTCTCAGTCTCTGAGGAATTTGTCATGATTTGTCAGGTTTTCATGCTGAAATATGCTATTCAGTGAATAAAATTGGGGATAGTGGAAAGGGCTATGAAGTAAAAGGAAAAAAACTTTTTATCTAATTTCTTCCTTCAAGATTTTTTGGGCATCTAATCCACTGGGGCGTCTTATATGGTAAACATTCTTGTATCTGTTATCTCCCTTGTTCAGACATTTTCAGTTGGTCATAAAACAAAGTTTCTGATAATTCCCTACTAAAAATATTATTTTCCTTCATATAAAATCTTTTTATTTTCTTTTTCACTGGACCAATAAGAAATCTTTGTTATTAAAGTACATAAGGTCTTTTGAAATGCGTGACAGATCTGTGTGTTTTTTTTATTTTGAAAATATGGTTGTGTTTATCAAACCTATAGTAATCATCTCATCACTTGGAATGGAATTTCAACAAGTTATTCCTTACCACTACTTCTCAAGTCAAAGACTTCAAATGTTGAGTGAAGAGATGAACAAAAAATGAATCACGTTTAGAAATGCACACCATAACCAAGCCACTTATTGCGAAAGATGAGAAAAGTCACAAATTTCTTTTAACTGATTATCGTGTGGAACAGAGGCATAGTAGATAAATGTTAATTAGTTTAGTCAACACTGATCAATTGTTCTCATTCTGCTGTCTATACTAAGTGATATCTTCTGTTACTGGTTGAAACTTGCTAGTGAAATCATCCCTGTCATGCAACACATACTATTTCCATGGGCTGAATCAACAATTTGGCTCAAAATTCCAGAATGTGACAGAATACAGACATGTGAAGGAGGCTGAAGAGTGCAAGGACCAAAAGACTAACTATACCAAACAAGACAAGAACAAGGTCTGAATAGTGGAAATTCTTCTAATAAATTTTCACCAACTACATTTTTATCTTGTTCTACAAGATAAAAATGATGGTTAAATATACCTAGTTAACTTGTGATAATGAGTTCATTCCATGGGCAAGGCAATGAATTCTTATTTACACTGGTTCAGGGTGAAAAGGACAAATTAATTCAGAGGGATCAACTGAAATATGATATCTCCCCAAAAACATAAATAGTAGAATGAGAACAATCTACTTTTATGGATGGAATAAAAATTTTGGTTCAAAATTTCAAAATGTGATCAAAGACACCAGAAGGTGGCCAAAGAATTCAGGGGCCAAAACAGTATGAATAATAACAACCAAGATGAAGACACTAGCCTGAATAGATCAAGGTATAATATTGGTAAACCCTCATCTGAAAAATTTAGAAATAAGCTAAATGAAATTTTGGGAATTTCTTTTGTTTATACAAAAGAATACTGAAGAGTTATTGGCCCATCCTACCTCCCAAAATCTGACCAAATGACCAAACATCAGAATTTTTTTTAAGAAGGATGTCTTGGTCAAGCTGAGAACTTTTCAGCCTCATCTCATATTTATAAAATGTTCATACCAAAGGTTATTAATGTCTTAGAGCATATTTTAACGAGTGAACTTTGACCAAAATTCTGATCACCACACTCGAGTTGTACTTTCTTTGTATTCTATTATAGATTTTACAAGCATGTCAGTAACCATTAGAAGAAAGGAAAGCTTTTAAAAGTAGTTGATATTTTTCTCCCATGACTATTATAGATTTTATGACTGGTAGATTGATTGCAATGATTTATGTCTTCTTTTATCTTGAATTAAAGATTTTTCATGCTCTGTCAAAGACAAAATAGGTTCTTGAGCTGCTTTCATCTGTTTATGGCTTAAAAGACAACTTTTATCAGATTTTCATAAAAGCTTATCAGAAAAAGAAATCTTTAAACATTTAAACCAGATAAAAAGTTTTAAAATGTTTGCATGACAAGAAATAACTTTTATTTATTTGCCTTTTTATGCTTGTTTATAAAAATAAACTACACAGGCAGATATTTCTAAAAAAATGAATTTTTCTTTTGATTTTTCTAATTAATGCAATGTCTTTCCATGGATTCTGCAGCAGCCTTGAATTTTGTAGCATTTAAATTATTAAAGCTGTTAACCCTTACTTGAATCAGATCATATTGATTATATTCTATCATATTGAAGATTTGTACTAATTATTACATGTGCATCATTAATAATTATGAAAATCTGTATCTGCCTTTCAAGACAAATGTTCCAAGAAGTTAATGCTTTCCAAAATGGAAACTCTGATCTGGAAGTGGAATGAAAGCAGTGATGTCTCCTACCTTGAATCCATCATAAAAATTCAAGATGTACTATTAGTAAATACTAAACACTATAAATACATTGATATACGGATTGGTCATAACTATTTTAGCATAGGAGATAAGGAAACTGAACATAGACTAGACTGTGCTAGGAGTAGTTTCACCTAACACACCAAACTACTACAAAACTAAAACATTAACCAAAAACTCAAGTCATGTTCTTAAATGGCCTTGTCAAATCAAAATTTTCATATAGATGTCACACATGGCACCAAACCTATTCAGAAATATCTAAACTGTCAACTGCATACAACTGCTTTCTCAGATCAATAATTAAAAATAGCTTTGAACCAATGATGCCTGTAACATTTTGCAAGGACCATCCTTCTAATATCTTGGATTGGCACTACAGAATCATAAACAAAGAACTGTATCAAATAGCAGAAGCCACATCACTTGAGGATCACAACAAAAAGTAAATGGACTGCACATGTAACATGAGAAAAGAATGACACAATAAAGATGTTGACATTCCACCTGCTTCAAACAAAAGGTTAGGAAGGAAACTCTCATTAATACAGAAAAGAGAAATAACAGCTAGTGGACTTGAGAAACCCATTTTTTCTGAAAAATTGTTCTAAGAGAAAGATTTCATAAACTTCAACCAACAGTAGCACTGACTGCTCAGTCAGTGAATGCCAAATGTTTCCTTATAAGGAAATGGCTAATATTATCATTACTGTGTATGCATATAGATCAACTTGTTGGATTTTTAGTTATTCAAGTAACTTTTATTTCCTGTTTAGTCATATTTTACACTTTCCCTTTCACAAAAATTGTTTTGGCTTTTTGTTAAAAAACACAAAAGAAACAATTCCACACACACATACACGCAGATATATATGTTATATATATAACAAACCAAAGTAAAACCAACACAAAACCTAATAAGTAACCAAAGAAAATAGAAAAAGAAAGAAAAATCAATAAATCAAAGACAAGAGAAAAACCAACAAGGGAAAAGAAAATGTAAACCGAGAAGAAAAAACTAAAAGACAGACAACTACTTAAACAATAAAAGAGAGTGCTTAATGTCTAAATGACCAAGAGAGAGCAATTGTGCTACCAAGCAACACCACTTAAAAAAGGGCTAAGTTCAAACCATATATATATATGGGCGCATGGCCGAGCAGTTAAAACATTCACTTTTTGATCATGAGACCCAGATTCGAATCTCACCATAGTCGATTTGTCAAGAAGGAGACTTCCTGATGTTATCAGTTGGTGGGGTGGGGTTGGAGCGATCCCAGCATGCAGCACCTTTGGAAAGTGCCTGAAAACCATACCACTGGTTGACCCATGCCTTGTGAGTGCAATTTGGTAGACACAATGCTTGGGGCTGTCGATAGCTATGCTAGCAGAAAGTCACAAGCCATCGTGACCATGGGTTTGAGTGTGCTGGTATTGTTCAGATTGTTGATCATTCTAGATAACATGCTCTCTCCCAGAAGCCGTAACTAAGGTCTGCTCAGCATAGTTGCAGTATAAACCACAGGTTGGCTCTGTGGGTGTTGAACAAACACAAATGTGCCTGAGCAAGCATCTGCAATAGAGATTGGCTAGCCTACCTTATAGACGGGTATCCTTGAATATAAGTGGCCAGCTACTAATATATATATATATATATATATATATATATATATATATATATATATATATATATATATATATATATATTAGACATTTGCTGATATCTCCTGATGAGTGGACCAAACAATTACACAAATGTTCATATACAAAACTCTAAAGTAGAGGTGGTGAATATAATATTGATCAGCTAAGTGACAAATTTTATATTTGTATTACTCCAATATATATATATATATATATATATATATATATATATATATATATATAAACTGAATCGGTAAATATATGTAGGTATACAAGGAAGCATTTGTATACAAATACATATAAATACTCTGAAATAAAAATAAATATTATAATTCCAGCACTTGAAAATTGCTTCAGCATGAAACTCAGAGTTGTGCAATTAATGCAAGATATTATGTATATTGCTTAATATATATATATATATATATATATATATATATATATATATATATATATACTCCTCCATATAAAATATTTTATTTTACAAAACCTGGTTGTTCTTTCTTCACTTTTTACCTTCTTGCAAATTTAAAACAAGGTCACTGCATAAAAATTAAAATGTTCACAGATTTTATAAATATTGAAATTTTCACAGCAAAATTTCTGTATACTTCTTGTTAGACTTTATTGTCAAATAGTTATTAACATAACTCAAGGTAATACCGTAGCTTTATTCGTACCTATTTACAAAATATTTATAGCACTTCCTAATTATAAACAACAATGTAATATTTTAGATTAATATCTTATTATTTTTTTTTTCTAAAACTTGTTCTTGCTAAAGAGTTTCTTTAAAATGGTGCAAAAACCTCCCAAAACTTTCAGCCACCAGTTTACTGCTCATCTCCTAAGCTTAATCTGAAAGTATTGCAAAGAATCTATGATAGTGAACTTCAGCCAATTATGGATTTAGATGACAAATTTTTTGTCTTAGAGTTTCATAAAAAGAATGGTTTTTGAAAGATAGATATAGAAATAGAAACAGAATTACAATTTGATTGGTCAATACATTTCTGTCGGATTTTTAATTAGCATAATTGATTGAATTAATACTGGCTTCAGATAAGATAGATGGACAACTGTTGTTCTTTTATTAATGTATATAAATTATTTTCTAGCTTTTGTGATATTATCAGATTTTATAACTGTCTTATTTTATATCTGAGCAATTAAACCAGCAGCAATGTAGGATAAACAATCCTTATAACATTTTGCCGCAGTATCAAAATCAACTGTAGAGAAAACAAATTAATAATCTTAAAAATCAAGTTTTGTATTTGATTTATTTTCACAAATATTTCTGTTTTATGCAATAGTAGTATGTGATTCATGCCTAGAACTACCAGAGGTCTGAATCAAATTTAATCAGGAACTTAAATCTAAGAAGAGTTGATCTGTGGTGTCACTAGGGGAATAAATTTTTCTTCTGCAATCACAGATGGAATCGTGGAAACGTCAATCTTAAACGGAATCTGGGTTTTTAATGTAATTGTCAGTAATAAATTACATATTAATTATTTCATTTTTTTTTTCAGATATTTTTTTAATTCTTTCAAAACTTAATAACTGTCTCTCCAATTTTTTTAAACATTTTAGTATAACAATAGCGTAATGTAGTTATTTCCTTAAAATTTGTTTTTACAAATCTTTGTAGGTATTTACCTTATAAAACCCAAAAAATAATTAAGAACAAAAATGTTTACATAAAAAAAGAAAGGTGGGTTGTCGATTTTTTTAATAAATATGTTGGCTAGTCTATTTTAAAAATATTTTATAACTTTTCTAAGAAACCGTATGTTGCAAACAAGATGAAAGTCAGAAGGTCACAGCTTGGTTGTGGCCACCAAAATCCATTGCTAAAGTGGAAATAGAAGACAGACACTAGTTGATGTCAAAATTGGGAGGGGGAGAGAAATGAAGATCAAACTAATATGTTTAAGAAATTCATTTCCATTAGGCCTCACACAATTTACATGTAAAAGATTCTAAACAACTTGTAAGCTTGTTTTATGAATATAAAAAAGTAAATGCTATCACGTGCCTATCATACAATTTAGAAATAAAGAGAAAACAATTATCCAAAAAACACCATTCTATGAAACGATGGCTTGTCTAAGTTTACTGTCACGCAGTGATTCTCCCAGATTAATAATTGCATCATCTTCAGTGCTTCACCATTTTAAACAAATTTAAATTGAACAAAAATATCCTTTAATATCATTAACTGTAAATAATTATTTTTTAATACTTTATTTATATTTTGTAATCTAAACCAGTTGTATGAATAAACAACAAATTGCCAAGATGACTGAATCAAGTCAATATGGTGAATCAACCTCAAAAGTTGGGCCTGCTCCTCTCAAAACAAAAAAAGAAAAGAAAATGACTAAAATTTGTGCTAAAGCCATAGTAGAGCAATTTCCTGATGACTTTTATGCAGAAGAAAATATGTTGCAAATTCTGTTTCCATAATGTTGACATTTTTAGGGTTGACACAATCAAAGATCACATTCAAATCAAAAACTCATTTGACAAAAATGTCTTCTCAACTGAAACAGAAGACAATCACAACTTTGTTGAAGAGTAAAGAGGTACAAGATGATTTTGTCCTTGATTTTTTTTTTTTTGAAAATGTGCACTTTGTCTGACATTCCCCCACACAAATTTGACAAAATAAGGCCATTCATATTAAAACATGGTAAAAGCGGTGCTATTCCAAGTGTCAATTTTGTTAGGCAACTTCATCTGGCTTGCTAATCCATCAGTCAGCATCATAACAGATGAAACAACTGATTGTCGTGACTACAGCATTTTGAACGTAATTGCAAGCATTTTTGGGGAGTCATTTCTCATTGATGTTGTAACCTTGTGAGAATGCAATCATCAAACTGTAAGTCAGGCATGAATCTAAGCTGTAACTCATGTGGATATTGCATTTGAGGATATTATTGTCTTCGTAACAGATTTTACAGCCTATTGCAAAAAAGCTCATAAGGAAGTGTTGTCAAATGTCTTTGTCAGCAGTTGCCATGTGTTGTGCTTAGCACATATTTTAAGTCTTGTTGGTGAAGTATTTTCATACTGGCCTGCATTTGATAATGTTACCCGGTCCACTACTTTCATCAAGTCAGCCTTTTTTAAAAAGCCTAATCGGAAAAGGTGATACATAAAATGGCTTGAAGGTCCCCTGCCTAAGGAACAAGTGAGACTGCCCCCTGAATCAGTGGCAACCAGATGGAATTCCTGGTTTAATGCAGCCAAATATCCCTCATCCTTTGTACAGTTTTATGAAGGATTGTTTAAGCAAGAAAAGAGCCATGGCCTGGCCATAGGTAGGATACGAGAATTAGTAGATGATGGTCGACTTCATCATGCCTCTTACGATAATTTGTGCCTAAATCAGCATTTTATAAATGAGAACTGCACTTGTTTAATAGCAGCTTTGACATGTGTTGTATATAACATGATGGAGGATGTAAAACAGTATTTGCATACTGGAACATGAAAATCAACATTTGGCCTAGAAACTGATAGTCACAGAGAGGGGGAGAGTTATCTCAAATTTTTCAATTTTTTCAGCACATTTTTTTTAAAACTGAATAAATACCTGGATACCCACCCTGTGTATAACTTTTACAAAGCAGCTCACTTGTTTGATCCTAGACAGCTACCCTCTATAGGCTATGATTTAGACAGTTTTGCAGCCATCAAGAACTTGCAATGTCTTTCTACTGATCTTCTTGAAGAATTCCAAATATATGTGATTACCAAGATGATTTACCAAATCCTTTTAATATCCCATCATTTGGGAATGCAAATAAGAACAGATTTCCTCTTCTGGAACAGATTGCCAATAAGGTCATTGAGATTGTCTGTTACCAGCATAGTTGAAGAACATTAATTTTCTCAATTTAAAATTTACTCAGTAAATAATGTGAAAGTCTTATCCCTGAGAACACCAAGCAACTCAAAATGTTGTATTAAAATGGAGATTTAGAGAAGAGATTTGAAGATTAAATATTACCCAAATTAAGAAATTAGCAATTTTAAATTTGAGTAGTATTTCAACATGGGATAATTTATTTTATTTAATTTTTTGAGTGAATGTGTCTAATTTGTTTTTTGATATTTTGTTACAAAGATCCAGTTATTATGGTTTAATATATTTTGCAAATATATATATATATATATATATATATATATATATATATATATATTTGCAAACTTTTAGTCAAAATGTTTGACTTTATTCAGATATTTTTGAGATTCAAGTTATTTGCTGTTGTACTTTAAATGTGGTTTTTATATTATGAATCAATAATTATAAATCAATCTAAATCCTTTTACTTAAAGAAACAAAAACAATGTGAATGTGTTTTGAATGTGTTCTTAAAGAAGGAAGCTCTGTTTAAAAGTTCTGCCTCACAAAGATATGCACTGTAACATTCCATTGTTTTATTGTCTGATCATGTTACATTTTTTTATTTTCACATATAATTTATTTTTGGACTTGGATTTTAACATTCAAAAAAAAATTTGTAGATATTTGCTATTTCTTTATATGCAATAAAACTTTGAATTATATTTTTGTTTTCAGTTTTAATAATAATAATAGCATATTGTATTGTAATTTTCTCATAAAATACTATAACAATGGAAAAAATAATATTTCCCAAAAGTAAAAATGGAATTTACCAAAAGTGGAAACAGAATCAAGGAAAATTTGAAATGGAAAATTGGGAGCCCTATGTCACCAATATGTACAGGGTTCACCCTAAAAAAATACCAAAGTACTTGGTGTCACCTCAGAATAGTAAAAGAAAGGAACCATGAGGATCGATCTAGAAGGTGATCTCATTGTCACCTAGTGCAGAATCAGACCTCAAAGGATGGTGGATGCACCGACATAAACAGAATGTGAACCTAGCTGAACTTAGGATATAAACATGCAAAACAACCACATGACAGGAAGTTATATAAACGCTTGATCCACCAGGAGAAACAATGAACACTTGACATCTACACAAGTAGATTGAACATTTGAAGAAAGACTCAAAACGACAAAAACCTTGACATGGGTAACATTAATTTGACTGAGTCCAGAAGTGAATAAACAATTACTTTATGTATGAAAATTTTAGTCTTGTATTCTTATCAGGCATAGATAACATAAAATTACAGGATCAGTATTTAACAAACTTGACACTAACTGATGCAATACAAATGTAATGTTATCATTGTACTTCATCTCTCATAGACAACATTACATTTTATTCAACCATGCAAACATGAACTCTACATTTTCATGTGGATGTCTAAGAGATTTTCCTTCCTATGTATGTGTTTATATATATATTGTTTCACCCCAAGCAAGGCAGTAAAGCCACTAAGATACAAGGGGTTACTGAGCGTGAGATAATATGAAAAAAAAAACACTATTAAGAAGAGAGAACATTAAAAGAACAAGAATTAAGAAGACAGTAGATAATGACTGACATTGCATCTAAATTTTTGAAGATTAAAGTTTGGGAAGAAAAAAGGTGGAAGAGAGTTCCACAAGTAAGAAGTGTGATGGAAGAAACTTACATTTACATCTAGCCATTTTAACTATAAATTCATAAAGCCTAGATACCATTGAAGAAAGTTCTTCAGAACCATTACCATGAAAGTATTTATAAAAAAGGTAGCAGGAAGCAATATTATGGTGGTGGGAAAGTGACTGAAGTCAAGATGCCAGGTCAGGACCAATAACATTGCAGATTCTTCTTTGGATTTCATCAAGAATCTCTATATAGCAGGAGTAAATCAAGGACGAATGGTAGATATATAAGACAGATTCTGACAAGAAAAATTGTCTCTCACAACACAGGGAACCAACATTCTAAACAGCAGATCAAGCAATTTATTCTATATAATATTTTCACTTCATGTCAGTGAAAAACGTTAGTCCAAGAAGGTGCAATGAATCATTCTCCTGGAGGTTAGCATCAGCCATACCGAGGGAAGATAAAAAGGGGTTCTCTCTTATGATTAAAAGAGAGCAGTTACATTTTGAGGGGTGTGAAAATTAAGAAGTCCTTCCTTGCCCCAGTTAACAACAGAAAGTAGATCGTTTTTGCTATCAGCTGTCAAACTTGACCTTATCAAACTGATCAGATTTATCATTAAGACAGGAATAAAGGGTTGTATCATCAGTATAGATACCAAGATACCATTAGGAATATTATTGATGAAAATTAGGAACGACATAGGTCCATGAATGATAAGACTTAGCTGCCAATCTAGTACTGCACTTAATTTCATGAAGTTGAACTACCAACAAGTAAAGTTCATCAGAACAATTACCATGAAAATATTTATAGAAATTGCACAGAGAAGCTACATTATGACAGTGGCAAAGTGATTGCTGTCAGGACAGATAGATAACATTGTAGATTCTTTGAATTTTTTTTAAGGATCTCTAGATACATAGCAGAAGTACCAGACCAGATGGGGCAACAATATTCAATTCATGGATGAGTGGTAGACTTATAAAAGTGCAAGATGAATTTTGTTGATAAAAATTGTCTCATACAACACAGTGACTCAACATTTATAGCAGCAGATATAGCAATTGATTCAATATAATTGTTCCACTTCATATCAATGGAAAACATGAAACCAAGAAGACACAATGAGTTACTCTACTGGATGTTAGAATCAGCCACGCTAATGGAAGGCAAAAAGGATTCTTTAAGACAATTAAAAGAGAGTAGTTTAGTTTTGGAGACATTAAAATTAACAGCAATAACCATTAATGCATCAACAGTTGACCTTGATTGTATGGGAATCAGCTAGGTGCAGCAGAGTTAACTACATGTTTCCTTCTTGAAGTCAACCAGTGACATCTTGTGAGACATGGATATGCATTTAGTGATTAGGAGGTCATTTCTCAAGTCAACCCACTGATGCACCTCTGATGACACTGAATATAAAGTCTATTCTGAAATCATCTGAGATGGTGATTTTCTAAGTGGTGCTTTGTGGCACAAGGCTGAAAATATGGGGCACCCAGTAAGGATCAAACTCATTATTCAGCATTAATTGATCTCACAAGACAATATTCCTAACGATTGAACCATGTCGAAGTGCTGAGATGAGCCCAGTACAGACTAGGGAGATATAATTGCACTGAAATGCAGATACAGCAAATTATCAGTTTTTCTGGCCTATAAGACTTTTAAAAGGCATAAACTCAGGAAACCCTTTTCAAGAAACTTGTAAATGTATATTAGATTTAAAGTTTGGATTAAATATATTGATAAAAAAAAAAGTGATGCTATCTCTCAACCAATTATTTTGTAATGATTAACCTATTAATGAAACCTAAAGGTATAAAGTTGGTCTAATGGAAAATAGAATTGGCAAACTGGTTTCAAATTCCAGCTGAAGTAGTTTTCATTTAAATGGTTCAGATCAGTTTACCCTTTACTGTTGATGTCATGCTATCCAATATGTTAATTGGAAAAGAAATGGGTATCTCCAAGTAAACTCCAATTTCTGGATAAATGCCATGAAGGAACCAGAATAAAGGTTAAAAGGTATCATCATATTTGTTTTTATTTATTTGAACTCAATTTTAGATCTGATGAAAATTTTTCATGTTCATGCCTTCTAGATAGCTATTAGTACAAAACTAAGTAGACTTGTAGAAGAAATACAAAGTATCAAACATAAAGTTATATATTTACATTACTGTTACAATAGTTGTATTGTAGTGATTCAATACCTATAGGATAATTAAATACTTTTAGCCCAACGACTGATTTCTAATTTAAATCTAAACCAATGATAGATATAATATGAAAAGTCAAAATTACATATCAAATTTTATCCATATGGCTTTGGGGTATGTAACATTTCTGTATGTAAGAGAGGATTTTATTTCATCATATTTAATTTACCTATCATTTTTACTTTTACCTATTTTAAATTCTTAATAAAAATTTCCCCTGGCAATCATCATAAATTTTTAGTTTTGTAATTTAATTAACAATAAAAATAAGGAACTTCTTCATACATTATCTAATTTTGAGAAGAATCAATAACATTCACAAAGATGTTTGAACTTTTCTCTATAGAAAAATATGGAATCACTTGTATTACATGGGTTGCTAAGAATGGTGCTCTCTGTGTGGTACATATTGATAAGAAGGAACTGAGGCTGATTGCTATCTGTGACACCATTATTGTTTTTGGGGGATGAAAAGAAACTCTTTTTTTTATTTTGCAGATTTTGCATTTAAAGAAAGTTGTAGAATGGATTGGTCAAAATATGGCAACAAAGGCAATCTACAAAATTACTTCAACCGTCAAAACATTTCTTTGAAGAAACTTTGTACAACATCCTATATTATATGTATTTGTTTCAATATTCTGAAATATATTTGATTAGATTCAAACCCACAAGTGGCTTATCATCTTTTAAATATAAACTGATGGCATGAATATTAGTAAATTAAACAGTGGAAGACAGGAAATGTGGATATAAGCATGAATAAAGTAAGGAAGAATTTCATAGATTATCATTACTTTGATATCAAATAATACTCTGAATATTATTGTATTCTCTTTAGCAGTTAGTAAGAATAGATGATGGAAGATAAAATGATTGATATGTAGAAAATGAGGCTGATTAATATCTGCGACACCATCTAAAGTTTGACACCAATCAGTAGATTAGATATCGGGAAATACAATAGAAAGCATAAAACACAGAAGCAGGAAGGAAATAAAGAATAATAAATATGGGTGCTGGTAATTATTTTAAGAAATAAGGAGACTCAAAAAGATTTGAAATTGACTTTTTACATTACACTGAAACAGCTGTTAAACACTTTCCCTTCTTTCTTTCTTTCTTTCATTTTTCACTGAAACCAAGTATTGTCTCTAAAATATCTTTTCCGTCTTTCCATGTGGTCAAAATGGAATAGTCCATTTTTTTATGAGGTATGGGCAGGGCGTAATGGTCGCAATAACTAAGGGAGATAATTCTAATAAGATAATGTTTACCAAAGAAACAGTTTCATAGGTCTTATTTTCTGATAGCATTTCATTTAGACCTTTTCTATAATTTACAAATACTAACACCTTTAATGAAGAGGTGCTGCTTTGTAAAAGTTTAGCTTACTCTCTTTCAAAATAAATGAACATTTGGGTTTTAACATATATATTTGTATAGAGATCAACATCGATCATAAAGAAAAAGAGTAACTTATATTTACATGTGTACATATACCTAAAAAAAGGTGTGGAAAAATATTTATGTTATCAGCAGCGCCAAGTGGTTGTGTTGAAATTAAGTAGTCAGAACCTGTGGAGTGTCTTCCCATATAAAGATTGAACATTTTGTATCTGTTGCATCTTAGTTATTCCTTTTATAGTCCTGAAAGCAACAAAATTAAGTAGGTATCCTGGTAGACAAGGTGGAATAACCACACAAGCCTTTAAATTATTGCTTAACGAAAATGACTTGAAGTTAACAAGAATTTCAGTCTGATCAAGACTTTGGTGACTGACAAAAATAAGATTTGCATAAGCTAAAGATAAATAAAAAAATTCTTAAATACATTAAATAAAGTGAACTGATACAAACATTTTACTGAGCTAAATGTTATGAAACTAACAATATAAAACTAATTTAGTGCAACATTTGATATTTTCATTCTACTAATTATATATCTAGTGACATAGTAAGTATACAAATCACAAAATATTCACATTTAATATGGGAATAATTATAACAAATACATTGTTAATAACAGAATATTTTTGCTGTAATCATAGCTTCTTAGAATGCTTAAATTTGCATTCTAAATTATTTTTAACTTGTTACCATAAAATTGTTCCCCACCTCATTAATGTTCTGTGCATGCCTCTAATTACCTTATGCTTGAAAGAAATAAAAAAAGAATTATTATTATGTTAGCCAATCAAATCAGCCTATGAAGACACAGGGTGATTAATGAATGAAATTCACCATAGTAACATTGGCACTTAAAATGGTATTTGGTGATTTAACCACCAAATTTTGCAATTTTTAGACTAAAATTTGTTTGAGCAGATGTTAACACTGAATTTATATCCATGGTTCCCAAAATGAGGCACACTCCCTACAAAGAGGCAATTTGATTTTTAAGTGGGGGTGGCAATTTGAGAATGAGTTATTAACAGTGAATTGTTTTCTAGTGTGTCTATGAGTGTGTGTGTGTGTGTGTGTGTGTGTGTGTGTGTGTGTGTGTGTGTGTGTGTGTGTGTGAGAGTGAGTTAATACAGTATGCATATATTCAAATATCTGTGTGTGTATATGTACATGTGTAATTACATAAATGTCAGGTCATTCCGATGCGATGATACTGGTATCATGTAAGCCAGAACTACCTGTTGTATGGTTGGGCAATCATCAACTAAACCGGTTCCCCCACCAGGTCTACCTGGTAAGGAAGGTGGCTAGAAACCCTGCAGGATAAATACAAGACCTGTCAAAGGGTGGATGAACCTCTTTGAGATGTCAATGCCATCTAGCAATCTCTGCGCGAGGCCATAGAAATATTTTGGCTGGTATCCAGACACACAGTCCACTGGGGGTCAGACCTCCCAAGCCTTTTGGCAGTCTCCTCAGAGAAGGAAACTCTGATAGAAAACCCACCTCATGGCCACACTAGATATCTTGCAATTGCTTTTCTCTGGACAATGTGGTTTTGTGGTGAGAGTCAATGCAGTGCTATGCAAGCTGCATCCAACCTTAAAAACTGCATGGGCATTACTGAAAACTTGCTAGCTTGTAGGTTTTTTTTCTTTCAATCCAAGTCTGATGGCAAGGCACCAACACATACAGGTCTGAAAGTACATAGCTGCTGACTTGCACATTTAGCAGCCTCTGGGTACATGTAAAGTTACTAGCTTATGCCACATACATGACAAGAAATGTAGATCAATGGCTGGCTTTATGAGCCACTGTCATTCACACAACAGATGAATGCAATGTTGTGGCAGGGGAGTTTAAGTAAAGGGCTAGTGTTTGTCAGTGATGGTCATACTCACTTTGTGAGTCAAGAGCCACCAATCACATATGTACTGTATATAATATATATATTATGTTTAACAATTTCTCAGTAATGTTTTCCTTAGTATTTCAACTGTCCTTTCATTTTTTTTTTTTTCTCTTTCATGATGCCATTTTCTTTGGAAGCTAATGGCCTTTTAGGCTTCCACCAGATGGATAGGAGTTCACTTTTTGAATAATAAGAATTATATCTCACAGATGGAGGAAATCAGGATTTTAGAGATGCTTAGGTGGGGCATAGACAAAAATGGTTGGGAACCACTGATCAAAATGCTATGCATTTAAAATCAAGAGAAAATAAATTATCTGTGATCAAGAATTAAGATAAGCATTATTGAAAGGATAGTCATTTTATGTATAAACAAAATGCATTACTAATGCTTTTACTATAGAAAAAACATTGAAAATTATTTAACTAGAGAAATCCATTGTAAGTGAGAAAGAAAAAGGATTTATCAGAGATCAGGAAATAAAGAATTTCTAATAAAATAAGGCTATATTTACTTTATGCTTACATATAAAGGATTTCGTAATATTCCTGTATACAAATATTTGTTTAATATTGAAAAACTCAACTCTGGTTTGATTATCAGATTTAAAATCCAATTAAAATCATTTATTTTAATTTGCAATAAAGATATTGATATTTAATTAAAAATAATTCTTATAGATAATTGCCTATTTGACATCATCTACCAGATAGAGAAGCATGTATCCAGAGGTCAACCTTACAAGTGGTATAGATACGTATATCCTTGTAGCACCAAAGGTCAATGTCTAAACATGAAGTTTTTTAATGATGATTTTCTGAGCCAGATTAGTATAACATAATCTTCTGACTTCTTATTTGCCCCAATTTTGTATGCCTTATTTGAAAGTAGAAAATAAAACCAGAAAGAAAAGCTGTTAGATTTGATAAAATGGTAGAAGATAAATAGATAAGAAACTGGTTCAATGACACTGCTACTCTAACTAATATAGTATTGTCAAATAGAGAGACCTGTATTAAAGGTAACACAATAACAGTCAGAAAGCAGTTTGTTTGGTTTTTGCCCAATAACTGATTGGTTAAGTTGATTTGCTGTAATTAAATGTTTGCTGGAGAAGCAGATATTCTAAAGGAGTAAACAATTTCCACAAAGTGAGGCAAAGATAAGCAAATTATATAATGACATAGATACTTGGACAAGTGAGAAAATGATACGAGAATTGGCAATTGTTTAGGAATTCAATGTCTCATCTTCTAAGAGCATAGCACTCAAGTAAAGTTCATTGTATCCATATGTTCATGGGAGCCTTTCAATCCAATTGGATTTGTTAAGCTGGAAATTGATTTTTCCTGAATCAGTAGAATAACAGTCCGCGAATGACAAATGACTGGAACCAAATTGTTGATTGAACTGTATTGGAATATTGATAGAATTATTTTTTGCTTCATTTTTTTTTTTTTCATCTTTGCAAAGTGTACCAATTTTGCTTTCAAATCAATTCCTGGGTGAGAATTCTTGAGGCTTTGGTATTTGTTTTATTTTTAATGTTTAAATAGTTCTTTATTTTTCATCTTTCACATTGGGTTTTGTGGCTGCTTTATTCTAATGCAAAAAGCCACTGGTTTCCTGCCTTCTCTGTGATGTCACACATTGGCTGTAACTGAGAGATCAATTCAGTGGCACCAACAAGACAAAATTAATAAAAAAAAATATAACTACCATGACATTTGAAATAAATGATAATACTCATCAAAGATTAAAAGAAGTGAAGTTCACTTCTTTGACAATCTGTTCAGTAAAGAAAAGCAAATTTCCAAAAATTAAATATCTTTTTCAATGACTAAATAGAATTTTGCATTTCCATTCATTATAGTTTCTTTTTTGTGCTGAGCTATGCATTTAATCACTAAACTGTGGTCATGGGACTTTCTTTTTTGTTTATTTTAATAATAAAATGCCACCACCATTGTATGCATCTCATGCTTCCAGGTGTAAACATTAATTAAAGCAATTATTCTTTTTTCATGGCCATTCAAAGCAGCAATATTCTATATTTTATTTTAATCCTCTTTTAATTTTTTTTTACACACTGTTATATCTGTGGGTCATGAATCTTGGAGCTGTATAAGGTGTGTGCAAAAATTCCCAGAACTTTTTCTAGAAATGGACTGATGGATAGGTAGTTAAGTTAACTGGAATTGGCTTCAGTTCTCTACATTTGCATAAGAATGTAAGATGGCTCATTATTTGTGCCAGTGTTTGCATATTGTGTCAAGTCCATAATAATATGATAATTTTTGTCAGATGTTTTGAGATAAGGAAATATTATGATTATATACTTTACTGTTCAGACCAACATGCTAAGTGAGTATAACCCCTAAGTTTGAACTGCAAAGCATAGAATAATGATAATTCCTCATCTCAAAAATACCGACACAGGTGAGAAATATAAATTATGCTAAGATTTTTTTTAAAAGAGCATTAATTATTCTCAGGTCACTTTTCTAAATTTTTCTCATTTAGTTAATATTGATAACATCTATGGGTTTTCCTTGATGCACATTTTAATATTCTTATCTCCAGAGTAAAATTTCTAAAAGCACCATTTTATTTTATATGCTTTTTAGTAGTTCCTTCTCCAAGTACCAACTTGGTATCTCTCCAGCACTGTACACCCCAAAAGTATACTTGTGCTTATTTTCAAGGCTGAAAAAAAACAATTAATAATGAACAAACCATTTGAAAAAGTGAAGTAAAACAGAAGAATAACCAAATATACAATACCAACTGATGTAATTCATTTTGATAATACCAGACCCTGAATCGCTATGTTTCTGGTACTTTATTCAGTACAGCCTGCAATCTTAACCCCTTCAAGTCCATGGTGAACCATTATCTGTGCTACATATCTGCAGCTAAGTTGGCAATACACCCACATTTTAACTATTAGATCTCAGTCAATGCTTCAAGGAAAGAAAGCAATTTACTGAAGTCAAACCACATAATTATGGTTGTTGCAACTTTTATATTCTCACATTAATAAATTGTTGATAGTTTGTTCCTCCTGTTAGAAATTCTCTGTTGTTCAGGTAGGTCACCTGTATTAAGAAGTTGCTAGGATTGAGACACCGCCTGGATTAAGAAAACCATGGCTTGTTGGAGAGAAGAAAAGTACATGACAAATAACTCATACCAGTGGGTACACAACATAAAAGATGACTCACAACCTTTAGTTGGTATTGGTGATTACTGGTTAAAGTTTACATTTGGCATATAGTGACCAGGATAACCAAATATATTTTGTGCTGTAATGACCCGGAAGTGACCATGTCATATCCTGTCAGCATTCCAACATTTGTCAAAAACAACTGAAAGAAATTTCACCTTTCCAGGAAGAGCGACTGTTGTAAAACTGATTCAACATATAAAAAGATATAAAAATTGACAAAATCAACAAAGATGCCTAGGATCAAAGTGTAGTATCTGTTTTTTTGATCAGAAGTTTTAATTACTGTATATAATTGGCTTAAAATAATTTCCTTACCTTTGCTTATTTCTTCACAATATTTTGCACATTTACTCTCCAAATTTCCAGTGACAGGACCCAAAGAGTGTGAGTTCAATACCTGGTTAAGGCAGTGGAGAACTTTAGGGAAATTAACAGGAGATAATTGATAACTGACATCCATTAAACATGGCACGTGGAACTAGAACAGTCTACCCCAGTGAGCAAAATAAAGGGTTCAGTTCGACATTCCAACCACCTGAAGAAGGCCGGAGCGTACAACGGCTGAAATGTTGTGATAAACATGGCGACAAAGATGAGGACAATAGTCCGAATAATGTAAATAATGTACATAATACCTCATCTCAGAAATATAGACAGAAACAGAAAATTAGTTCAAACCAACCATCTATAACAAGAATATTTTCTAATATAAAACTTTCTAAAGAATGAAAATAAATTTTGAATTTTAAGGATAAAATTTGTAACAATTCTAACAAAAAAGAAATGTATGAATTTGTTAAAAATGATCTTAAATTTAATCATTAAAGTTAATCAATTAAAATTTTAAGTTTGTAGTGATACTTTTATTCACTTTTATAATGGTGACATTCTCAGTTGGCCTCATGCATTGCACTTAAAACAATAAATAAATTATATAATATCAGGTCATGAATATATATTATGGTAAATACATAAGATAGTTTGGAAAACATAATTAACATGCTTCACCAATGAATTGCAATCATCAGAAAAAGAAGTTTAATTAAATTCAGCTAACAGAAAATTGTCAGTTGAATTTTATCAAATCTGCTTAAATGAATTCTTACTTCACAAATATATATGTGTGTGTGTGTGTGTGTGTGTGTGTGTGTGTGTGTGTGTGTGTGTGTGTGTGTGTGAGAGAGAGAGAGAGACAGGATAAAGAAGGAAAAAACATCAGTTATAAGCACGATGACGTAACCATGAAAACCGTTATACTTAGCATACATCTCCAGTTGAAGACAAAAATTAAATTTATTACAAAAAATTAAAAACCTCCTTAACTCATTAATACTAATAATGCCAGCCTTCAAAGAACCTGGATGACAATTCACAAATATTATCCAGAACTTTTCTTATCCACTGATTACTTGCGTTCCCTATAATGAACAAACATACTTTGGATATACTGCAACCACTCTATCTCATGGGCTATCCTGCCACCTCACTGATCATAATGTAATCTATCCCCATATCAATAACATTTTAACTAACATAAGACTTGTAAACAACAAATGGAAAATGTTAGGTTGTTTGGAAAATAATGTTTGATTTTAAAATAAACATTTTGTGTTGTAATATATTATAATGGTTGTACAAAATATATTACTTATTCCTAATGATTAAAGTGTTCTCTTTGTTAATTTTATATCAATCTCTTTCAGAATTTAGCTTAAAACATTATATACTCTCATCATGAACATGAAAAAAAGAAATGTATTTACTTTTTTAGCATGAGTTCCAGCTTGGTCATAGTGCTTCTCAGACTGCTGCCAAAATTAACAGAGCCTGGGGTGAAGGATCTACATGCGACTGGACAGTACAGCACTGGTTTCTGCAGTAAGGATATGAGTCTGGATGATCATGGTAGCAAAGGACAGCCATCTGCAACTGACAACATCTGAAAATAGTAGTCAAACAAAATCCATGTAAAAGTGTCAGAGAAATGTCTCAAATAATGGGTGTCAACATTTCGACAATATTGGACCATCCACAGAAAATTGATGTAGTAAAGAAATTTGATAAATAGGTTCCACATGAACTACAGTTGAATGATTATGGATGTATCACCCAATCATTTTCCAAATCTGGAATTGCACCAACAGAAGATTTTGGTAACTGTTTGGTGATTAACCATTGATGTTATCCATTACAGCTTTCTGGAATCTAACCAGAACATCACTGCCAAAGTTTTCTGCCAGCAACTGGATGAAATGCACATTCAGTCAAGCAAAATATGACCAGCACTAATTAATTGACAAGGCCCTTTTCTGCTTCATGACAATGTTCAGCCATATGTTGCTAGGCTGATACTGCAGACGATCTGCAACTTCACCCTATTCTCCTGATCTCTCACCCACTGCCACTTTTTCAAGCATCTTAACAACTTTTTGATCCAAAAGACATTCTGTTGCAAAGATCATTCAAAGATTTCTTGACACCCAAACCATTAGTGTTTTATCAAAAAGGCATAAATAACATTGTAACTCTATGGCAGAAATCTATAGATGTTCAGGATTCCTATTTTGACTGATTTAAACACTGTTTAAATACATTAATACAGGAATAAAACTTGATTCTAAAATTGGGCATTATTTTCAGAATAATCTAATATATAATATTAACTGTGAAAAAATGACTCAAACTATTAAAAATATAAAAAATGTATAAAATCAAAAAATTAAAAACTAAATAAATTGTCGTTCAACTGTGGTTTTAAATGTATTTACCAAATGACAAAACAAAACCATAATATAATTCCTGTCCATGAAAATATCCAGCAGTGATTAAAAGCCATGGAACACATACAGATGTAAGTTTATATACACAAGAAGCAAACATCTATTGCCTTGTATAAAAACAAGAGAAAATCACTAAAGAAAAATTAAGATAAACCTTGTGTGTGAGTCTCAAGAAAAAGTGCTTATGTATCAGTTAAGTGAAGAACAGTACTAACTTGGTAGCTGAGATTCATCTGTGCTTGTGGTTAATATTTGAACCAGGATAAAAGCCAGACTTTTGAATACAGATTTTCAAAGTTGGCAGATCTTTTATGCTTTGAGGATTAGCATGATATTCCTATCACATTTTACTATCTCTCTCTCTCTCTCTCTCTTATATATATATATATATATATATATATATATATATATATATATATATATATATATAAAACAAGTAAAATAAATAAACAAATAACAAACTGCTCCCGCTAAAATAACCATTACAATAAATAAAAATATATAAGCAAAAACAAGTAAAAATAATCAATCCAAATAAATAAAATAATAAACAAATTAAAAAACCGCTTCCACTAAAATAACAATTAGAATAGGCTACAGCAATCAATCCAGAAATTGGACAAAAAGTAGCTTTAATTACCTTCCCAGACCAAAACAAACTATTAAATAAATGATCTGAACTAATCTCAAAAATTTTTTTACTACGTTACTAAAACATCAAAAAACGAAAAGAATAAATAAATATGTAAAGTAAAAATAAATAAAAAAGAAGTAAAATAAATTAATCCAAATAAATAAACAAACCACTCCAGGACAGCCATCTGCAATTGACAACATCTGAAAATAGCAGTCAAACAAAATCCATGTAAAAGTATAAGAAAAAGGTCTCAGATAATGGGTGTCAACATTTCAACAATATTGGACCATCCACAGAAAATCAGACAGGGTGCACTCGGTTATTGAGTACAAATTTGAATATGAAGAAAAACAAAATCATTCAATAGGAAAAATATCAATATATTTACAAAAGAAATTGTGCATATGTTAAACTTTGAAAAAAAGAAAAAGGTTATTGAATAAAAGGATGACACTCATGTGGTCTTAAAAATGACTGCCTATCTGGTTCTTGATGGACATCATATTCATACAAGCAGCCTTTTGCCATACTAAATGAATCCTTCGCATTGTGGCGCCACTGTTTGGTCTCTTTGTTGTTGATACTCTAGACATAGCTGCCTAAATGATTTAAATCTAGAGAGCTAGGAGAGTGCACATGATGGAGGTGAGATGATTGTGAAAATTCTCTGCCAGCCACTCCTGTATCACACAGGCTATATGGTAGGGAGCAGACTATTCGGGGACATGTATGATCACCCTCTTATATGAGGGCTTGAACATTTTGTCACTCAGAGTTGTCAGTGGCATTGACTCTGAAGTCCTATAGGAAGAAGTTGGGCAGCATGACATAGCCCTCTTTGCTTACAACCTCCAGCACGATCACAGACAACCTTAGCTTGATGTTCATCACTGTAGGGGTACACAGAGAGCTACCTGTTTTTCCTCCTGTAGATCTGGCCCCTTTCAAAACCATGAAATAGACTTTGCTATGTTGCCTTGGCCACCAAACACTCCAGATTGAGCACATATGATCTGGGGATCAACATGTTCTACCATGTAATTTTCAGCAATATTAGAATTCTGGCACCAAATCCTAGAATAAACTTTTAGAGGTTTCGTAGATTTCATGCCTGATTGAATATGATCTATGAACCAACTCCTGATTGATCAAACGACTATTCAAACTCCATTATTTTGAAAAATATGGTGTTTCAGTTGGATAGACTTAGGTGTTTAGTTACTCTCATTTTGCTGGTCTAATGGATAGAAGCAAAGTAATGGGAAAAGTTTAAATGTTTTTATTTATCGTAAAAGTCCATTTTTGTCCATAATGAAAGATATAACAGAATTTGAACAAAAACTAAGTTTTTCTCATAAAAAAATTATTCATGAAGAAAAATTATAAAAACAAGTTTTATTTTAGTTTGTTTTTGAAGCCTAGACAAATTCAGGTGTCATTGACTTTGTGATGAAAGAAAAACAAAATTACTCTTTTCCCTCAAAACCCAGTCTTTCATGTCATGAGCTTCTCCCACTTTGTTTGATGACATTAATGATTTGCTAGTAAGAAGGGAATTTTTTTTCTCCTTGCTCTTGGCACACAGTGGGAATAAAAGCAAGTCATAAAAGTTTTAAAAGAATAGCCAGCCTTCACAAAAAAGCTGAGGCAGCATTTTTGTTCAATACATTTTTCTTCATTAATTATTTTTTTACAAAAAGAAAAAAAATGAGGAAAAGAGATTTAATAAAGAATAGACAATAAACCAGCACTTCTCATCAATGAACATGTTTGCTTTTGTGCAAGAGTTTCTGTGAAAACATATTACAGTTATAAGTTTTCTCCTTTGTTCTACAAACATCTTTTTCATGTTGGGTGTTCTCTAGAATCACCACAATTAAAAATTGAGTCAAAAAATTTCCTAGCAAATTTCCTATTTCAGTATAATTGTATGTCATCTTTGTCTGGGATCCTGTTTTGTTGCCTTTTACATTTACAATATATCAATGCCTATAGCTTGACATATTAATTGAATTTTGATCTAAAATTTTCATTGTATAACATTCAATCTATATTGCTAGCATTCACCACAGAGTCCTGATCATATAGGTTAGTACATATATTTTCCATAAAGGAAGAGATTATGTTGAAAAATATTTATTATGTAAGACAATATCTTTTTTATTATGTGTCTACTGACATATTGATATACCTATCAATAAGTGGGTGCTGAAAAAATAACAGTCTAATCCACTTTCATTTTAGGAAGATTTTTATTATATAGCAGTTCAGCACTCTTTTCTTTTTGGACAAAATTTTCCTATTTCTTAATACTTTGTTTACCTTTTGGAAGGCATCATTCACTATTTCTCTGTACCTTTGGATTTCTGTGTCCCATTTTTCTCAGACATTTGAACTTTGATACTTGTTTGATTTTGGCATTTCCAATTCATAGTTCTTATTTTAAATTCTTTCTCTTGCTGACAAGCATACATTCTGTCTTTTCACAATTGATGGTTAGTCCTTTCTTCTCACTTTCTTTTACTACATTTTCTATGAGTTCTTGTAGTTTCCTTTCTGTGCCTGCCATCAACATGTTGTCATTTGCATATCCTTTGTTGTTAAGATTGTGTTCACCCATAATAAATCCTAGTAGGACTTCTAATTCTCTTACGATCACCTTGCTGTAATGGTTGAATAAATCCAATGAGAAGACACATCCTTCTTTTATGCCCCTTTCTGCTTTTGCATACTTTGTAGATGCAAACTTGGATTAAAATTATGGAAAATAAATCAAAAATAAATCGAAACTGTAATACAACATAATTGAAGATGACTTGCAAACAGATATATACTGACAGTCCAAATATAATATAGAGGCCTGAAATTCAGAGTGGAATATCCTAAAGGAAGCTCCAGTGACATTGGCAAATAAGATCATCCTTTTTTACTTCCAAAATGAAAAACTATTTAAGACTATTTTATAATAAAATGAGGATCAAATATAGTGGATTGAAGATTCTTTTAAATTAATTTAAGTTGTCAATTATGCATTTCTGGACTAGTCTTTCATGAAATTAATTCTTTTTTCCAATCAAAGATACTTGCTTAATGGTCACAGAATATAAAAATGGTTAAGTAAAAAATCAAAGTAAAAAGAAAAACTAGTAAAAAAATTAATAGTGCTGTTTACCTATTCTTTTTATTTGAAGAAAAAAAAAACTGTATTTATAAATTACAAGCTCATCACTTTGAATCTCCCTTAGCTTAGTATGGCTAGTGTAAGACAGCCAATAACTCATTATTGTCGCTCTGATCTGTAACTGTAGCTTGCAGACCATTGTTCCCCAATGAGGCATTCTAATAATATTTATTAAGTTTAGTCTGGCAAAAGTCCACAAGTGAAAGGCACCCAATGAGGATCAAACTCACTAGGACAATAATGGTCAATGAGATGAACTTGCTAACCACCACTCCATGGTGAAGTATACTATACTTACTAATTAAACTTACAAGTTTAGTGCACTCAGTGTGTGTTAAACTCATGACGACAGAAGAAATGATGAGCTTAAAAATAGTAATATGAGCTCAGAGAAGGTTTGGTTTAAATTTCACTTATCTTATGGATTTGTTTATACCTAAATTATTAGCACTGGATCGATATATACGATCTCTAATATCTGGTTAGTGGAACTTATTAACATATAGTTATGTAGAAATTAGACAAATTTTTTTTTGTACAGTATCTTAATATCATAACCACTTCTCAATAAATAAAAGCAAATAAAGTCTTCTGATGTGAGAAGCAATGATTTCGTTGCCAGAAATCATAAATTCTTAATTGTTCTCTGTTTTGTCTTAAATCAGTGCTAATTTCATTCTTCTTAAAACTTAAACCTTCTCGGAAATGTTATACACACATATATATACATATAAGAAAATTCATTATTTAAATAATTGGTGTGTGTGTGTGTGTGCGCACGTGTGTGTACATTCCCTTTGAGTTTAAATGAAGTTCCTGTTCGGAAGCATTTTGCAGGGATTTGTTTTTTTGTTTTTTCATCTTTTCAGGTAGAATAATTAAAGGGAAGAATACTAAATAATTTTGGCAAATCAAATTCCCATAATTGCGTGGACATGCTTTATTAGATTTTACCAAGCTTCATATGATAGGATGTGTTAATTATATTAATTATACTGAATTTAATGGTTGATGAAGAAGAGAAAGATAATACACGTCTATTTCAATTCAATCTGTACAAGAGATATTCAAATAGTGTGTTTGAAGTTATCTTAGAATTATTCTATGACTGAAAATGATACTTGTAGCTTATCATATGGTTGAGATAGTTGTTTATTTTTCACCAGCCTCAGACATTGGTGATTAAGTCTAGATAATCTTTTGGTTTTGTCTTTTTTTTTAATGATTCATCAACCCTTTGTAGGTTAATCTAAAACCAAGATATAATTTGGATTGTAAGAATAATTTTTTTTCTTTGCAAGTTAATGTTACATTAAGAAATTTTTGACAATAAAAACTATTTTTTAGATGCAAATCCTGCTGTTTAACTCATAACTGAGGGAAGGAGATGAATTCATGCCTTTCCCAAGGATATTTGAACTTAAGCCAAGCTGTATACAACTACTTTCCAGTCATCATAGATTGGCACTACAGATTCATAGACAAAGAACTGTAGCAAATAACAGAAACTATATCACTTGAGGACTACCAACAGCAGCAACAACTAAAATGGATTACACACGTAATTTGAAGAGAAAATAATGATATAATCAAGATGTTGAGATTCCACACTACTTCAAAGAAAATGTTAGGAAAGAAATCCCATCATTACTGGAAAAAGCAATATCAGCTACTCGACTTGAAAAAAAACTATTTTCCTCACAAGTTGTTTTAAGAGAATGATTTTATAAATTTCAAACAAAAGCAGTACTGGCTGCTCAGTCAATAAATGCCAAATGTTTCTTTGTAGGAAAATGGTTAATATTACCATTAGCTGGTACGGTTAAGATTTCAAATGTTAATTTTCAAAGCCAGCAGGCCTTCCCTCTTGAAAGACTGGTGCAACACAATCTTCTTTTACTTTATTTTACCTTCATTTGGCCTTGTGTTACTTTTGTATTTGTAAATTTTACAATGTCTTAATTGGAACTAACTACTTGATTTCTTTTTCTTTTAATTGAAGCAAGCTTGAATGCCATTAATGAGTTTCTTCCATTCCTCTTTGCCAATATGGCATGAAGATTTGAATTTCATGCTGTTTTTCAATTGCTTACACACTTACATTGTAAGTCCAATTCAGTACTAGTGGTCACAATTCTTACTAGCATCTGCAATATTCAGCTAACTAGAATTGGGTGAGCCATACTGGAATTGATTAGGTCATTTGTAATCTGCCATCAATCACTGGAAGCAAGACTTTTTATTCTGACAATATTTGTTTTTGATTACGACATACCTCCTCTGGTATGTATTACTGTATTTGTACTTTATTTTTACTCAGTAATTTACTCTAAAAATTTACTCTTATGGGCCGTAGTTAATTTTCTGTGAACAATATGGTTCTTCATATTTTTTAATTGTCCTCTGAACATCTTTCTATCCGATTAATACTGATTAATTGCACTATAACTCCTGTCTTCCACCACATGTTACTCTTAATGACTTTATCTTGGCTGACTATTTATACATCTTGGCCCTCAGCCAAACAAAAGTGGCAGGAGTTGTTATCACAAGAGTAGTCTTTAATCAACTAAATAATATAAATGCATGATTCTAATTTTGTAAATTTATTTCAAGAATAATTCAAACATTTTTAAATCTTCTGAAATTTCAAATCAATCAACTTATCCTAGATTGATTGATTGATTTGTTTTTTACCACTTATCAACCTTTTCCAGGTTATTTAAAGCCAGAAAATAAGGATTTGGGGGGAATAATGATTTATTAATACAAGTTCTACTAATTAAACTTTAGTAGAAAGAAGTGGTGGATTCATACCGTTCCTAAGAATAATTGCACATAAGTTAATATAATGAATCTGAGTGGGATTGGAACTCAGCTCTCTAATTTTGAGCCATTATCCATTACACCACCCATACACCCAAACTTACAACACCTGGTATTCCCAAGCAGTCACACATCTAGGTACTGACTAGGCTCAATATTGCTTAACTTTGGTGATTGTACGGTTACTGGTGTTTCAACATGATATGGCCCTATGCTAACTTATCCTAGAAGAGAAGTTCTTTATTACATTCCTTATGATTTAGTTTATATATTAAAGAACATTATATCATCAAATTTGTAATTGTTAAAATTATGTTTCATATTATGCTTTTCATAATTTCAAAACAATTTTGGAGAGTAATATCATTGTTCATGACAATGGCTTATGTTTGGAATTTTTGCTTCTAAATCTCAAAGGATTATGACAAGCAAAGCTGAGGAGTTACCATTATTTACATTCAGACTAATATCCTCATTTTTGTTATCTCAATGTTTTGGCTGTTGTGCCTACATGGCTTCTTTAGGTGTTTGTAATCTTCATGGAATTCCAAACTGAACCTTTTATTTAATCTACAGGCTTAGAATAATAGATTAGTGGATTAAAGCATTAGTTTGTGAATTTGGTGACAACATAATTGTTAGTTCAGTCCTTGGACCAGGTAGTATAGACTCAGTGGAAAACAAGGTAAGCAATAACTGGAGAGTACTAAATAAGAACAAGATGTCCCTAGGCACAGACAGTAAAATAAGAACATTCTACTCCAATTGATTAAATAAAAGGTCTTGTTCAGAATTTCCTGATTGTCACCTGGATCAACAGTCACCTGAAGAAACAGACGAAACGTTATAATAATATCAACAAAAAGGACATTAGCCCAAATGTAAATACCAACAAGTGAGTTTGTGTTGAAACTTTCTATATTTTGAAGTAAATCTATATTAAAATAAATGGTAGACATTATTTATATTATTCGGACGATTGTCCTCATCTTTGTCGCCATATTTATCACAACATTTCAGCCATTGTACGCTCCGGCCTTCTTCAGGTGGTTGGAATGTCAAACTGAACCCTTTATTTCACTCACTGGGGTAGACTGTTCTAGTTCCACATTTTAATGGATGTCAGTTATTTCCTGTTAATTTCCCACTGAAAGTTCTCCACTGCCTTAGCCAGGTATTGAACTCACATTCTTTGGGTCCTGTCACTGGATCTAACTAACACCTTTATCCACTGTGCCATCTGTGAATGAATTTCTGGGTATTATAAACCTAATGTCTTCAGCAATCATTTTTTACCAGTGCTCATATAGCAATTTTTGCTGTTATCATTGCATGTTTTTACCAGAGCTCATATTGCAATTTTTGTTGCTATTATCACTTTTCTCTGGCACTCCTTATTACTGGTTCCCATATTGTATTCATTTCTATGCTTGGTCAGCTCAGGAGATTTTTGTGGCCTAGCATATATGCTGATTCCTTAAGTTTACGAATTTTCCAATGGTGTTCTTTGTCTATGATCTCAACCTGATCCTACAGAGGTTGGTGATCCCTCTTCTCTTACCATATGTGGTCAACCACGCCTTATTTTTCCCCTCATGTTACAGCTTTCTGGTGTTCTTGAAGCCTTACCTTAAGAGGGCGGCCTATCTCCCCTTTATATTTGTATTATAGACTTGTACTTGGCGAGCCTTGACGACATCGAATTCATGTCTGAAGGACACTTCACAGATATCTCTCCCGAGTAAGACCCCCCCACATAGAGGAGTACATGACTAAAGACTGTGTGTACGCTATCCTGTGCAGCTGCGGAAAGAAATATAAAGGGGAGACAGGCCGCCCCCTTAAGGTAAGGTTTCAAGAACACCAGAAAGCTGTAACATGAGGGGAAGTTGAAAAATAAGGCGTGGCTGACCACATATGGAGAGAGAAGGGGGATCACCACCCTCTGTGGGATCAGGTTGAGATCATAGATAAAGAACACCATTGGAAAATTTGTAAACTTAAGGAATCAGCACATATGCTAAGCCACAAAAATCTCCTGAGCTGACCAAGCATAGAAATGAATACAAAATGGCAACCAGTATGGCTGATGCTAACCTCCAGGAAAGTAACTTGTTGCACCTTCTCAGGCTCACATTCTCAGCTGACATGAAGTGGAAAGACTATATTGAATCTATTGCTAGGGCAGCAGCTAAGAAAGTCAGTTGACTGTGTCATGTGAGACAATTTTTCTCTCCAGAATCTATCTTATATATCTATGTCTACCATCCACCATGCTTAGAATATTGCTGCCACATATGGTTCAGTGCCTCTGCTGTTTACCTTGAGCTCTTTGATAAGTTCCAAAGAAGAATCAGCAATATTATTACTCCCGATCTGGTAGCTCAGCTTCAGTCACCCTCCCTACCTCTGTAAGGTTGTCTCTCTCTGCCTTGTCTATAAATATTTTCATGGTAATTGTTCAGATAAGCTCTTTGCTATGGTACCTAGAGTTTTTGAATTTAAGCACAGTACTAGACTGGCTTTGAGATCTCATCAATTTACAGTTGAGCTAACTAGATGTAACCGTAAATTCTATGCTAACAGTTTCTTTTCTCACACTTCTTGCTTGTGGAATTCCCTTCTGGCTCCATGCTTTCCAGTGAACTTTAATCTGCAAAAATTTAAATGCAGTGTCAATCACTATCTACTCTCCTTCTGATTACTCTTTTCTCTTTCCGCTCATTATTAATGTTTCTGTTCTTATTTCCACACCATGTAACCCTTTGTATCTTAGCGGCTTTACTGCTTTTCATGGGGCAATACCGATTAAAAAAGTAAGTTTATATATGTGTGTAAGTTCATAGTAGGAATAATAGATGAAATTACCATCATCAGTTCAGTACATGGAAATGAATCTGTAATGGGGAAACTATTCAGAACATTTCTTGCATTTATAAAAAAAGGTAACCTGGACTACAGATTCTTGCACAAAATGTATCCAGTATTCCTTCTCACTGGTAAAGATAAAAGAAAGAGCAAGTCAAAAGGTTGATGAATAATTTTATTCTTAGTCTTTAAGACAGCCAAATATTGGTTTGCAGACGAGTGATGAGTTTTCATCATTGGAAAAGTTATGTGCCAAAAAGGTGATGAGTGACTTAATGTGCAATTCATTTTTATCTCTTTGCAGATAAGCAATTCACTGATGTTCACGTACTGGTAAGTAATTTGAAAGTGACGTCTCTCAGAGAGAATCTGTAAAGTGAAGCTTTTTGGCACAACACTGGATATATATATGTGTCAGTTTGGGGGTGAAATGTTATCCATTGATTGGATAAAAATATATCTCTTTTGATTGGTTAGAAAAGATAAATATTCAAATTCTTTCTTTTTGTAGATTTCTGCTTATAGCAAATGTATGATAAAACTGTCCTCCAAAATATATGGGAAACATCTATTAAATTAATGATTTCATTATATTATTTCATAATATAATCATAAATAAAACATTAATGATTTCTTTTAGAAAAGAAAAATTTATAACTTGAGTATATAAAATATATGAGAAAAGTAATAAAAATAGAGACTTATAAGGAGTGCATAAAACTCCCTCATTCTTGTACCTGAAGAATTTTTTTTTATAAAATTAATGACTGTTTCTTATTACTTACAACTGAACAAACCGTCATTCAAATATTGAGATCTTCGAATATAGCTAACTGTTGCATATTTCTGCTTTTATAGTTTTAATATTGAAGTACTAATGAAGTTACTTTCCATTAAATCTTTTCCTCCCAAATGTTTTTTGTTACATCAAAAATTTCCAATAATTTTCAAAGACTTTTTTTTAATCAATCTCTTGCCTGTTTCTAGCCAAACATCTGAAGGGAGATTTTTTTTTTTGTTGTTTTTTTGTCATTTGCATAATCTCTGAGTTATTTTGGGTAAGTCATGGCACACTAAAATGTTAAAGAATATTCAAAACATTTATTTTTTTAATCATATCCTAGCAACAGTACCATAATGTTATATCAAACATAATAGTATTATTTATTGCCAAATGCAAAAAGATTTTATCATATTTTTCCTTTTGACTTTGTGGAGTTGTAAAGCATTCAGCTGTTTTCAAGAAAATCTATTCTCTTCATTCAAACCAAAAATGAACAAAAAGTGATACTGTGCAATTCATTGACTTTGTGACTGTTATGCTCATGATTTCATTTGTCTGGAGCTGGTTGCTAACTTCCACTGTATTCAATGGAGATTACCTCCAAATCCATTGATTTTTACCTGTACAGAGAAGAGACTCTAACAACAAAATAGCAAAGAGATCCATATTATTTAATATTTAATCAGAAGAGCAAGATGATGGTAGATGCATTTAAGGTCATTCTTCTTCTTTTTCTTCTTTTTTTCCTTCAACCAATTCAAATATAACAACTAATAATGGCAGAGATAATATATCAACATTTTAAAGTCAACATAATCAAGATTCAAAATGATTTATTTACATTCATCTATTTTATTGGATTTGCAGATTTTTAAAGTGCAGGGAAACAAGATAAAGATTACCAATGGAAACAAAGTGCTTAAGAAAATACTGTGTTGTTCTTGTCTGCTTTTCTAAGTAAGGTAAATGTAAACTCCAATGCAAAACTCCGACAGTTCGCACATTGAGAATGCTTCCCTGTGACTGAGAAAAATCAGGTGTCATATAGCTCTCTCAGTCCCAGACCCACACTGACTTTTAGCTAAATACCTGCCCAGTATCATTTGTATGCAAATTTTGCCAGCACCACCTACTCTAAGTAGATTGTCCTCTCTCAACAGCCAATTGTGGAAGGGGACATAACTCCTGATGCTTATTGCACCGCATGCAACCAACTCTGCGTTTATTATTGGCTTGACCTGATTCTCTGTTACAAAAACAAAGTTGAGTTGAATTTCCTGAAGAATTTTCATGTATAAAATCATCAAGCAAGCAAGAAGTTATATATTTCATTTACATACAAATGTACAACTGCTTACTCTTTTGGGATAGACAGAAATCAAAATAGAAAGATAACTAGATTATTGACTTAACAAATCATGAATTTATTTTCAACACACACACTCACACAAACACAAACACATGCACACACAAACATATATATATATGGGGTGTATCAAAAATACTTTTACAAACTTTGGGGGCGGGTACCTCACACTAAAACAAAGTCAAATGTCTATATAAATATATGTCTGCAAATCCTTCGCTTTTCAGTTATTAAGTTTAAAGTTTACAGCAAACGCTGTTAAATGTACAATCCAAAAATACTTTTACAAACTTCAGGGGCATGTTCCTGACACCAGAACAAGGTAAAATGTCCATATAAACATGTCCAGGGGGCCATTATTCTACCTCAACAGGGTAACTCATAACAAATGTTCTTGCTTCTACACACACATGCACCCATTGGATCATTGACTGGTAGACCCTTTCAAATACTCCCACATGGTGTCGAATGATTTCACAGGCCCCCATGGCGCGTTGAGGATACATTGCTGCATTATTAATGTCTGCTGCATAAACCAATTATTTAAGGTGGCCACACAGATAAAAATCCAAAGGATTGGAACATGCAGGCCATGGAACCAGCCCTCTCCTACCTATCCATCTTTCATAGTAGATGCCAGCCAGTGCATCCCAAACAATGTGACTAAAATGTGCTGGAGCTGCATCATGCATAAACCACATGCATCTTTGTATTATCAGGGATATATCCTTTAGCAGGTATAAAAGTGTGTTCACAATAAAGTCCCTGTAGACAGCTCCTGTGAGACATGCTATGAGAACATATGGACCTGCCAGACAGTCACCTACAATTCCAGCCCACACTTTAAACTGATGCCTGTATTGTACCATGATGATTCTGATCCGTCCACAAATTTTGGTTGTGTAAATTTGTTATTCCATCTCTGCCAAATGTTGCCTTATCTGTAAACAAGACTGAAGAGACAAACAACAGATTGGCAGTTTGTGCAATAAACCATCAGCAAAAGTTCTCCTATGGTGAGTGATCAGAGGATAAAAGACTATGCATACATTGCAAATGATACGGATACAGGAACTGCTCTTGAAGTACCCTCCACGCGGTACTATGACATGTTAGGCCACTTGACTTGTGCTGATACTTGGATCAGTTCTGACAGCCTGTAGAATGTGTTCTTCATGGTCAGGCATAGATGTGGATCTTGGTTTTCCTCAATCTATAATTCATGGTGTCTCAGCAATGCGTTGATAAACAGCAGCAAAGATTGGATGACTCAGCTGCCTTCGGTCTGGAAATGCAATCTGATACAGCCATGCAGCCTCGCATCCATTACCATTCACATGGCCATATGTAAAAATCATATCTGCCAGCT
>OZ038476.1:101237359-101239859 GCA_964036315.1 Acanthosepion esculentum | reverse complement strand
GATACCATAAAAGTGCTCAATCTAAAATATAAAAAATATATAGAGGGCAATATACTAAAATACAATATATAAAAGATACTTCACAGTAAGCACAATTATAAATTCAAATTTAGAATTCAGTTTCATGTCCCTTTTGAATCACTTTTGTACAATCACTAAAAATAAACTGCACATACACATGAAACTGCAAGTCACAAAAAACAGTTAAATATAGCTATTTTTATATATTGTATTTTTGTGTGTGTGCGTGCGCGCACACGCACACACACATACACACACACACACACACACACACACACACACACACACACACACACACACACACATATATATATATATATCAAAACAAAAAGAAAGAACAGTCAGATTTATAATCCAGAGTTCTTTAGCATTGAATTTTAAAAACAGTGCTCAATACACCATAGAGCATAATATTATAATTATTATTTAAAAGAAACAAACAAAACACCCACAGTAAAATAGAAACTAATAAAGAAAATGAGAACATGTAGATCTTTAAATGACCCCTGTCCTTTGTGCCTACATGAAAAGTTATATATTATTAAGTTTCTGAAAGATAAAGATTTATTAAATCAAAGTAATGAAATAACAGTTTTTTGTAGACATTGTATTATATTTTCTTTAAAAGATAATTAATTATAAAAAAAATTTGTTTAATTATATATCTATTATATGATCAAAAATAAGAAAGTTTGAAAATGCGTAATTAAATTCTAATATTTTAATTTTACAATACTGTATATAGTGTATTACTAATATAATATAGTATTTTAGATCTTTATAAATAAAATATAAGTATAAAAATATGACTTAATCATATTTGAAAGTCCCTTTAAGAAAATACTAAAGTATTTTATAAAATAAGAAAATAAGTAAAAAAAATAAATAAAAATGCCAATTGTATTCTAGTGTATCTTAAAAAACCAAACTGTGATGACATGTTCTCATATAAGGAAGCCAGAATTAACAGAAGAGAAATTTCAAACCCACACCTAACCTTAGCCAATATTTACTTTGCCACCTTTAATTATACTTGTATCCGGATTCTTCAAAAAAACCAACACCCCTTAAAAAATATTTTGAATTCTCATTCCCCCACCAACTTAAACTATATAATACTGTTGAGATTATAAAATGAGTAAATCATTTTTTTGAAAGTTATTCAGCATCGCTTGAAAATGGGACTAAACTTTAAATTTGAAGTTTAATTTAAGATTTATGTTTTGGTTTCGAATCTTGGTAATTTCTGTGTCACAATGAATACATATTTTTAAATAATATATATATATATATATATATATATATATCAATTGTCAGCATATAGACACATGCAGACATGGAAAAAAGTTTTCTTCTTTACCAACTCTTATGCTTACAATAATACAAAAGTATACATCTAACCAGATAAATGCAACATGTAAGTTATCAAGCCAGTCAAGAAAGGATTCCCCATGACCAAAATTTGATACCTGATCCATTGGTTAGGTTTTTCAAAGTGGTCCAGGCCAAGGATTTTTCAACATCTCCTGGTGCATGTACTTAACTTCTTTTCTTTCTTAGTGATACTGTTTTCAAAACATAATCTCAGTTCTCTTCAGGGTGTAATGCTTACTTTTTGAATTAGATTTAAAATGAGAGACATTTCTATAATTTTAATCTGACTTTCTTTGTATTTCTTGATATAGAGACTCCAGTGGGAATGCTTTCTAAAGATGATTGCTTCATTGCTGTCCTTCAGGCTTTTGTGCAAAACAACTAAAGATTCTGATAATCAGAATAATATTGTTATGTTTACACTTTTGGTACTCAGCCAAACTTTCTATCTCGAAGCAAATAACTACACATCAACAAATAATCATGAACTGGCATGTCCTACTTAGAGCATGTACAGTAATGTATGAAACTAAATAATTACTACAGAGACAGTTTCCGAATAAATACAAGATATAGATCCCCTAGTTGTTTACTGAAGTTTATTATTCTATATTTTTTAGATTTTTGTCTTCAATTTTAGTTTTAAACAATGTTTTGAACAATATACTTTGACATTCTGAAGTCCTGAGATAAAGAGTTCTCATTCATTCAGATACCTTTTGAATTATTGCCTATATTTTGATTGTTTTCAGCAATGTCGCTAAGTATCTGTCTATATTTCTGAGGTGAGGTATTGTGATTATTTACACAATTTACATTACTCAGAGTGTTGTCTTCATCTTTGTTGCCATATTCACATTTTGTCTGTTGTATGCTCTGGATTTCTTTAGGTGATTGGATGAAAATACAAAAAAAACAACAGTCCAAACAATGTAAATAAAAATAAATAATGTCATTAAGCTTAATAAATATGCATGACAGCTTATAAGTCTTTTGTATAACACTCATGCACAAAAAGCACACATGCAGACACACACACACACACACAAATATATATATATATATATATATATATCACAAACATAGCACCTGACGATTGCATTGT
>OZ038476.1:101227359-101232359 GCA_964036315.1 Acanthosepion esculentum | reverse complement strand
TATATATATATATATACATAAATATATATATATACATAAATATATATATATACATAAATATATATATATACATAAATATATATATATATATATATATATATATATATATATATATATATATATTTTGAGCCATATTTTACAAAAATTAAAATCTTCAGACACACTGGGTTGTAGATTAATATTCTTTCGTTTTTATTAATATTTCATTTAGATTCTTTGACTAGTTTCGGCCAACATGGCCATCATCAGGGGAAAAAGTATTTCTGCTTGCTGGTAGCAGTGAACTACAGAAATGAATGTCTTAATCGAGAAAATAAACTTGTGTTTGTAGTTTCCATTTGTTTTTTTAAATTTTTTTTAATCTTTTTCACATGAATTTTTTAACATTGCTTGTGTTGTTCAAACACTCTCTTTTAAGTTGTTATTTGAGATAAGAGCTGGATGGATCCATGCTGCTCTGAATTTCCTTGGTCAGTTTGACAGTTTTATTGGCTCCTGGAGTGGGTATGTATCTCTGTTGTGTGTGTTATTTGGTTCTTAGGGAGTGAATGAGTATGATATGTGTAAGCGTGTATATTTTTGTGAGTGTGTGCTATCATTTGGCTCATTAGGGAGTCAGTGAGTATGATGTGTGTAAGTGTGTCTATTCGTGTGGGTGTGTGTATAAGTGTGCGGCCTCAACACCTCAGTAAGCATGTCTGTCTTGTGTGCATGAGAAATGTGGGTAGGTTTTGATTTGTAGGTTTATATATTAATACTATCTATATTAGATTTATGGTTTAGCCCAGCTGGATAGTGTGGTTTTAAACGTTGTATCCACTTATTTTCATGGAACTAAAATCTTTCTAATGTTATCTGCTCTGAACTTTTCTATTCTCTCAATTATAGTAAATTTGGCATGGGTTTTGAAATCATATTTTTCTAGGTGGCAATTTTGTTCTACATGTAATAATTTTTCATGGGGAGTCGACTTGATTTGATTGCGATAATTATTAATTCTGTAGTGAAAGGGCCATTCAGGTTTTCCTACATATTGTTTCTGGCATAGTGTGCATTCTAGGAGGTAAATTATGTTATGTCTTCTACAGAGTCGTGGTAGATTTTGAAAGTAGATTTAGTGACTGAGCTAGTGACTGAATTCGTGTGTCTAATGTGGTTGCAGCATAAACTTCTTTTGTTTTAATATGGTTGGGAAAATCCTGTTGTTTTTGTTGTTAGTTTATTACGGTTTACCTTGCCCCCTGAAATGTGGTTACTACCTATGATTTCTTTTAGGTTCTTAGGTCTATGATATGCTAGAAGGCTGGGTTCCTTAAACAATTTTTGTAGGTCTGGTTTGAGATGTAATATTTCCCAGCAACTTTTGATTATTTGGGATAGTGGAGGCAAAGTGGGGTTGAAAGTGGTTACTAGAGGAATGCGGCTAGATTTATTTTTAATCTTGTACATTAGGGTGTCTTCTCTAGGTGTGGAAATTGCTTTATTTATTTGTTCCCTGATTAGGTATTGTTTATAGCCACGTGTTGTGAATTGATGCTCCAGATTTTCAATGTGTTTATTTAATGCTTCATTGTTGGAACATATCCTTCTGAGTCTAAGTGCTTGTGAATAGGGAAGGTTCTCTTTGAGGTGTTTAGGGTGGGAAGACTTAAAGTGAAGATACTTGTGGGTGTCGGTGATTTTAGTGTGTAGTGTCATTTGTATTTTCTTGTTTTCACCTATGTAAATGCAGGTGTCTAAAAATGTTACCGATGTTGTAGATTTTTCATAGTCAAACTTAATTGAGTCGTGCACTGTGTTTAGGGTCATGAGAAATTGGGTAAGTTTGTTGTCACTGCCCATGTATACAAAGAATATATCATCGATATATCTTGTATAGAATACGCAGTTGCTACCAATGAGGGGATAGATATGGGTCTCCTCAAATTTTCCCATGAATATTGTAGCATATGATGGAGCTGCAATGGTGCCCATGGCACAACCTCTTACTTGAAGGTATTATATATATAAATATATATAATACCTGTTGTTTGTTTGCTTGTTTTCAAACAGTGAAATTAACACCTATTTGTGCATATAAACAAAAACTAGAAACCTGAAAAAATAGATACTATTTTCATGTTCAGATTTTACATTTAATAAAGTTTATACTCTTTCACAATTATTCAATTTTCAATAGATATAATTCTATTTTACAATGCATTGTATCAGCAGAAGAGTTATCAAATCATGAAATAAGGTTTATTGTTGGTCAATCCAAAAGTGGAATCAACAATATTCAAATAACATTGAAATTGAGAATACCCCTTTCAACTATGAACCACATAATTGTGCAATTCACTAATGATGGAAATGAGATCACTGCATCTAATTTCGGTCAACCTAGGCTGCCAGTCAGAAAGATGTGTGATGAGACAGGAAATTGAAAAAACAATAATAATATTACAATACAGAAATGCAGGATATCCTACTGGAGAGCGCAAATTTTTCTTTTATAAGATTTCTCAAACATTCATGAATAAATAAATATACTGTTTAATAAAGTTACTCAAGTACAATTTCTCAAACATTCATGCCAGTAGATGAAATAGTAAATCGAATTAATTAATAAAAAATCCATTTTAATATATATTTATACATATACATATATATATATATATATATATATATATATATATATATATATATATATATATATATATCTATATATATATATATATATATATACTCAGTTGTATGGATATTATTTTGTAACCCTGGGTTTCATGCTTTTGCAATCATCAGATAAACTGGCTTATTTTTTTAAAAAGTGGATCTATTTATGCTTAAGGTTTTCAACCCAAACCAATCCCAAAAATATGATTATACATCAGATTTTTAAAGAGAAAGGCTATGTGTTCACACTGAGACTTTTTCAGTGCACTCATATTACTACATAGGTAGATAGATAGATGTTTTTGTGTGTATATATGTAAGTTATGTATATACAAATAGATACATACATAGCTATATATATATATGTGCATGTGTGAGCATACATACCTTTCAGATAAATATATGTGTATCTATACTTCTACTTTTATACTTCTATCATACTTATACATCTATTTACCAACACTTATTGAGATATAAACACCCTTGAGTCATTATATTGATGTAATAAGAGAGAATGAGAAAATCAGGGTCAAGTGGCTTTAATTTTCCTGACTGTTCTTCTAAGAAATAATCTCCAGCCAAAGTGGCAAGACCACAATATTCTAATGAATTTCTATGAAACCTTACCAAGCATAGCAAGTCATTAATTTTCTTCCCTGTCTTGTCAGGAAGCAACCACTGAACATGGCCAATGTGCAAGATACCTGGTGAAAGGACACCAAACTTGTTTCTTTCCCCAAGGCTATAAGCCACACACGATTACTCTGGACCAACCTTGTGTCAAGATAACTCCCAGCCATCCCTCAGGCATTGTTCAGATTGATAAAGCTATAATACATACCAGACTTTGACAGTAAGGGCTTGCTACCAAATCTCAAGGATCAATTATCACTTGAACCAGATTTTATAATGTTTCAAAGCAATTGACTCGTCTTTATTGAATCAAAAGTGTTTCTGGCTTTTTAATTGAATTTAAGCAGTTATTTTTGAAAATCTTCGGGTACTTCTCTTTTTTTATATTGTCTTTTTTCTTTAAGTGCCTTTAAGTAATTAAGACCAGACTTTAATGGGTCCAGCTGAAAGAGTGAATGGTCTTCTTCATTAGTGAAGAAAGAAGAAAACATACTGAAATACAAACTTTGTATTCATTTGGAAGTTTTCAAGCTCACAATTTAAAAGTTTGAACAGTAATTTTTTTCTTTTCTCAATTTGCATGTTCTGCATTCCATAAATATCTAAAAAAAAAAGCATTTTTTTATCATTTCTTGAATTTATATCTATTTTAAGGAGATAGATATTTACATTATTTACTCAGACTGTTGTCTTCATCTTTGTGGTTCTTATGACAACATTTTAGCTATTATACCCTCTTGCCTTCATCAGGGCAACCATCAGAGAATTTTGTACTGAACTCTTTATTTAATCTACAGGAGTTGATTGCTCTTATTTCACTGTCCATGTCTAGGGATATCGCATCTAGTTCTCAGTCTGCACTACCTGGATCAGGGTTTGAATTCATAATTACTTTGTCACCAATTCATGAACCAATGATTTAATCCACAAGCACTATTGTTCAATATTGTTCAAAAGTAATGAAAAAGGCATTAATTTGTTTCAGTTCTTGAAAAAGGTCACCACCAATCCAAAAATTCGATTTAACATATACCCAATAAAGGTAAAAAAAATCAAAATATTTCAGAAGCTTTATTTTTCGATTTGCTAATGATCTAATTGGATAGTACTTATGAATTTTTACTGCATTTAACAGTTTATAGCTATAGCATAACATACAAACTTACAATTAAACAAAAATTGCCAGCTTCCATATACAATTAGAAACTTACATCTACAAGTAAGAATAGCTTTATAAAGGAAAAGAATGTGTAATATTTAGCATAAGTATAGCATAATACACAATTGTCTTTTGTTAGACAAATGTAAGCTGAACGTACACCTTCCTTTTACAGAAGATATCATAAAGATCTTGAAGGCACTTGATTGCCTATTCTGCACATTGATTTGTTCTAGGAATTTCCAGCCTCAATGGTTCTGGATTCCAACATTTTTTCAGTGTTTAATGCTTTGTTTGTGAGCCTGCAAGCTGCTACATAGCTTCTGATAATCATCTGCATTGTAGATTTGGTCAGTAAACCAATGGTCCACCTATCTGTAAGCAACGAATCTACAAATTCCAAGTAGCAAGTCTCTTTTCTCTAGTACAAGTATAAATGCTAAAAGAGTTAGTACTGCACTAGAATTCCATCTTGCATTACTTAAGTTAGGCATTTTTAAAACTTTACTTTAGGGAATCTTCCAGTTTCTTCAAAAAAGTGGAAAACTTAAGT
>OZ038476.1:101139859-101222359 GCA_964036315.1 Acanthosepion esculentum | reverse complement strand
TAAAAGAAAGCAATTGATAAGCTTGAAAGATTAATGAAGAAAAAATATTTTTCAAAAGGAATAAAATTTTTTCATTAATTTATTCTCCAGAATCTACATTTTCTAGCCATTTTGTGTACACAGAATCAGGTTCAACCTGAGACAAAATGGCTATTGACAAGAAAGAGGAGAAAGGTAAAGAAAAGTGAAAAGAAAACCAAATTGTTAATATGGCAACTGATTTCAAACCTAACTGTTTAATCAACCAGCATGCATAGGCATTGAATTTCTTATACATTCTGCTTAATCAGGCCAGTTTTCTACTTTTATATCATTATGATAATGACATTAAATAACTGCTAACATGTAGAATAATAATCTTATAATTAATTAATATTAATATAATAATAATCTTATAATTAATTAATTATAATTGCACTAAAAACCAACAGAAATAAAATTTAAAAAAACAGGCTAACCAAGAATTTATAATAAAATATGCATAATTTTGGACTAAGCCATAAAAAATTTGTTATATTAGCTTCATGCAAAAGTTTTCAGAATTTATTTGAAAAATATTTTATTTGCATAATTTCATAGCATCTTTATTTAGTCATCAAAGTATTTTGTTGTTTTTTCATGAACCTACACCCCTTTACAAGTAAACATTGTATTCTATCATAGAAAAACATTCTGGCTTTGATTTGTTAAATTAAAAAAAAATACCTTGAATTTGACCCACTGATCAGATGAGTAAAATATAATTGTCTGAAGGTGACAGGTTTGAGTAATATGCCTGATATGGAAGGATTCCCTATCCTAACTTCATAACCATTTACAGCATTACATCTACAGCAAGAGGTATTCTCATTCAGCAAAATCATTGCTCATTTTCCTTGCCAAGTCTTTTTCTCTTCAAATGCACCATTCAAATGAGCCATTGGTTCAATACAGTTATTCCCAGTAAATATGACAAATTTCCAGCATATTCTAATTGAATTCCATCATAACTGCAGATTCTATTTAGGCTGTGATACTGAAAGGCATCCTGGATTTGGCCATAATTTTCTTCCTTTTGATTCTTGTAATAAATTCATTTTTCATCTCTGGTTACTATCCAAACAGACTTGCAGGTACTATAATGGTAAAGTATAACAAATAACATAATGAACTGTAATTTTACTAAAATTTACTTAATTTAAATATTATTTCATTTTGAAAATTATTTTTTACAATAAATTAAATGAATTAAAATATATTTTTAATGAATAAATATTTTCCTAGGAATATTTTCAACAAAACTAATTAACTTTAACTAGTATACGTAATTATTTAGTAACTAAAATAACATGTCAGTATATACTAAATATCACAAAAACTAAAACCTTTCAAATTCAATTTTAAATAATTCATATTAAATAAATAATTTAAAAATATTACTTGTTTTATTAAAAGTATTACTTATTTCAATACTTAGGTAAATTTTTTCCCAGTAACTTGTGTTCCTTCTCAGAAACCAACTCAGACTTGATTATACCCAGAAACTAAAGTTTTGATTTTCTTCCTTTATTTGTTTAGATACCACATTATATTGTAACTTCTTTTATAACTTTATTTGAATTACAATGACTGTTTTTAGTCTTACATGTCCAATTTAAGGTCCTAAATAAATTCAGTTTGATATTTCCAAAATCTGTTTACAAAACATCCTACAAAAACAAAATGTATAATTTCGGTTCATTAAGTTTTAGTTCCTTCTCAAAACATAGAAATGGTCATTTTACATTCAAATTCCATTAAACAACTATTTTGTTGCAGGTGCAGGGACAAAGGATTAAAATAGCTAGAATTTTCCAACAAAATGCCTTCATTGTTTAAGCTGCAAATACAATATTACACTATATATATATATGTGTGTGTGTGTGTGTGTGTGTGTGTGTGTGTGTGTGTGCGCGCGATGGGTAAATTGTCGTCTAAATTGCCTAAAAATGAAAATAATACTGACATCTCATTTTAACAGATATATTTACCAAAATGCACAAAAATATCTTGAAATAGGAAAGAGTAAATTTATTCAATAAAATCACCATTGGCTTCAACTATGGCCTCCAGACAATTCTGGAATCTCCTGCAACTCTTCTGGATGGTCTCCTTGTTTAAATTGGTGAATACTTGCCTTCAATTCATCTTTGGTGTTACAAGTAGTTTTGTTGGTCTTTTGCTCAACTCTGCCCCACACATAATAATCAAGGGGGTTGCAGTCTGGGGAGTTAGGTGGCCAGATATAAGGTGTGATGTGGTCACTGAAATTGTTTGACAGCCATGACTGAGTTCTCCTGCTTGTGTGACATGGTGCAGAGTCCTGTTGTCAGACATAAGGTCTTCCAGCAGCCACCTTCTTGACCGAGGGCTATAGTACCTCTTCAAAGCACTTGATGTAGGCTTCTGTGTTGAGTCTGAGGCACCCACTAACAAATTTTGAGAGTTTTTTTTATCAGAGTGAGTTTTCTGAGCTGTTGTACCTTCGTAATCACCATTAGACTCATCCAACTCTTTCTGAATCCTCTGATTGACACCCTAACACTCTGAAATATTCATATTGGAGCTTATATATATATATATATATATATATATATATATATATATATATATATATATGCATTTAATTTTCATTTTTAGTTTCTTGAATATATATTGTTTTTATTTATTTTTAAAAAATGTTATTTTGTGAAGAAAAGTTTTCAGTATTGAAATGGCTTTTTGGAAATAAGTATATGACAGCAATTTCCAACCTTGGTGCCACAGGTGATGTCCCCAAATATACTACTAGAAATCTGTGAACTTGTTCAGAAGACAAGTGTTCTTTCAGTCCAAATACAAAGATATTCTGGCCCTATTAGTATTTATTGTCAAATGCTATATACTATTTTTCAAATAAATTGTTGTTTTATTTTTTTAAATAATTCTAATGAATACTAAAACTTGTACATTAAATTTTTACAAATTTATTTAGTCTTTCTTTATTTCTTATTGTAAGATTATGACTAAAGAGTCATATGTAAGTGTTAGTATATTGCATGTTTAAATAAACATGCTTTTTTTGTTAAACAGTGAAATTAATATCTACCAGCCTAGAGCTCAAGTGACATTAATTTCAGTGTTTAAAACAAAAAAAAGAAGTGATGTCTACTCAAACATCTGTACCCACTTAATATAATATTCATAGTAATAATATATATAATCTGTATTAGTTTTCATTGAACTTAACTGAAAAAGTTTTCTCTATTCAAGTAGCCATGTCACTACTTGTAAAAAAAAAAACTCAAAATACTTGAAACAACATTGTTTAAACAATACCTTTTACCAAAGTGGAAGGCATTTTAAAATGTGTTTAAAATTTAATATCTTGATCCTTAGACACTGTGTCTCTTAACAGGCTAATCTTTTTAAAAAAGTAAAATGTCTGTTTCTTATAGTTAGAAACCATTATGCATATATTGTTTGCATTTTGTATAAGTACATTTCAATTAAAACTACATTTCTAAAAAAATGCCAGTATGAAATTAGCCAAAATTTTCTTTATTGTAACTTATAACATTAATGCTCTTGGTAATGACTAATAATGGTAAAAAAGTACTATGAAGTAATTGGCCATGATTAAGTTTAATTGATAATATTCTTAATAAACAATAAGAAAAAAAATGGAAAACGAACAGGGAAAAATAATACTAAGTAAACAATATATATATGCAAGTCAAAAAGCAACAGTAATAAGGCAAACAGTTCACAAAGTAAGAATGATGCTAACATGCAAAAGGGATACAGTCAAGTGGTTATAGCATTCTGATTTCAAGACAAGAAAGAACAAAAAATGGAGGATAAAACCAAGAATTTGTTTGTCCATTTTCATTGGTTAGGAAGAAATCCCAGCATGCATCTGTAGAATTTGTCTATAAACTTGGGGACGGGATGTTCTTCTTAGCAGTCCTTGCTAAAGAGATTTGGCGGGGGCATTTTATTTTGGTGAAAGGCAACATAAATTGAACTTTTTTCCCACATATTGTCCCTTGTCATACTGTTTGATTTGTCATTGTTGTAATATCTATGTTTTTGCCCCTTGGACTTTTTTCATTGTTATGCGTGCTGGTGTGGAAACCCCTCCACTATAGCAGAGTTTCCCCCACAGCAGTCAGCATCAGCACCACCTGCTGTATCAGCATGGGCCTCTAATAGGCCCAAAAAAAAGATGCTGGAGGAATACGTAACCCTGCAGGATAAGTATGCTCTATATACCAATGTCAGTGAGTTCCTCACTATGCCTAAGGCTCTGGAGGTCATTGTGACTAGGACAATATACCTGCTTATAGCCAATGTTTAACATGGCGGCTCATTGGTGTGAGCAGGGATGCCATGGAGGAGGCTCTCAAAAGCTTCCAAATTACAACAAAGGTCCTCAGCAGGAAGTCTAATGCCATGTGGGACATCCAGCTCATAAATGAAGAGGAAGCCAAGAAATTGGCAGATATCGTACTGCAAACGGAATACATGGGCACTCATAGGACCAGGGTTACATTGCATGGGGTGCCCATGGATCTCACAGACGAGTGATTGGAGGTCTTCTTCTCCAAATTTGGACCAATCTCTCAGCCGCAACTGTAAAAACAGGCATTGGAATGAGCAACTACATTTTGCAGATCATAATGACCCGTAAGAACTTTATGAACATTCCCAACATACTATCCTATCAGGGAAATAAGAACATCTTAGTGATTGTGGAGGGTTGCCATCCTCACTATTTTTGTGTAATTTTGGTAAATATATCTGTCAACATGAGATGTCAGTGTTAATTTTATTTTTGTGCAATTTAGATGACAATTTATACTCACACTGTGTGTGTGTGTGTATATATATATATATATATATATATATATATATATATATATATATAAACAGCCTGCTCCGAATGAGAAGTATAGTGAGAGTTGTAAGTCAAAGGTGCAAATATGAACAGAAAAATGGAACTGACCTTATGATTGGTTCTGTCCAAGCATGATTGGTTCATACTGCATGCTCAATTTTACTATGAAACTTTAATTACATGTATGCTTGCGATTTTTTGTAATAAGAAAACTTTTTGTAATAAAAAAATGTAATATTACACACACATGTACACATGCACACACACACACACACACATATATATATATATGTGTGTGTGTGTGTATGTATGTTATAATTTATATATTATTTAAAATGTGGTATATTTATAGAAGAGGGCTCAATATTGGAAATAGTACATTTATAGATATAAACAGTTTGGACATAGGAATCAACAATGTATGGTGACTGACACGTGTGTTTGTATATATATATATATATATATATATATATATATAATTCATTGAATAATTGTTATTATTCTGTGAACTTATGTTTTCCATTCATCCTAAGACTTTCATGCACCCTTGATTTCTTTGGGCAGCCATTACGATGTTTCACTGTTTTGTCTTTTTCCTTGGATTGTTGTTCTTTGAGCAAACAATCCTGAATTTGTCAGTATATAATCCCATGGTTTTTGCTTCAGACTTTCTCTTTAAATCCAATTTCCAGTGCACGCCTCACAGAGCATAAATTAAAGGCAAAATAGAGTTTACATTTTTAAAGGTACTTTTTTGTTATTTTTCTTCAAAACTTATTTATCTCTCCCGCAATTTTTTAACTTATTTTTTAATTGGCTTTTCTTTTTTGTTTTTCAACAGTTTCTTTTTGCTTCTCCCTTTCTACACACCTCTCTCTTTTTATATTTCTTCTTCTACCTCATCCTCTCTCTGTCTATACAAAGCACTTTGAATTCTGCAGTTAACTTTGTTTCGTCAATGTAATCATGGGGGATATTTTTAAAGTAATGCATTTTCAATACTGCAGAGTGCTCAGAGAAACAAAATTTTAGAAGCTTTCTTTTTTCTTCTGTTTATTTAAAGGAAGTAAGCCCTAAATTTAAAACTAGTTCTGATGTGATTATGGCAGAGGCAAAATTTGATCTACACACCCAGTCACTTTTGTAAATTTAGTCACTTGCACTCTTTTCAATTACTGGCACTGGCTCATTTTGCCTTTTTTTTATTTTTTTTTTAAGATCAATGCATCAACAAATGCTTTCTTTTACAAACTTTCTTTTAAAACAGCATCCTTTTATTAATATAGTATGCTAGTTTTAGATGATATAATAATTACAAAACTGACAAATTCTGATTGGGGTTGTTTACAAAGAAACACACTATGTCATATATATATATATATATATATATATATATATATATATAATGTAAGGTGTATTTGTGTACAATTTTTCATTTATACAAGTTTGGTTAAATATTAATGGTATCTTCTTGTTAATTATTTTTATTTATTTTTTTTCAATGCTCCTGATTTTTTTCATTAAAAAAAAACATATAGATGACAAGAACATGCACTTGAATATGTGAAGCCCGATATTTAAAAATTAAACTGACAACAATCACAAAATATCTTTGAAAATGTTTGATACTAGATATGCTTCAATATATGAAAATATATTTTCAGATATGAATCCAAAATGCAAAACAATCAGAAACATCAAAAAATAAATTAAAAATGAACTTCCATTGATGTTTAATGAAATATGTATATAAGAGAACAATATATAAATTTTTCTATATCAAGAACAAAATGAAAAGAAACTAAATGAAAAGAAACTAAATGAAATCAAGTCGACAGTATACCCAAAAATGTAATTTAAAAGAGTCTCGCCATCACATCAACATAGACATCACTTTAGTCTGATGAAGTAAGTTTTTCCTAGAAAAAATATATATATATTTATATATATATATATATATATATATATATATATATATATATACACACCTCAAATCAGAGGAAGTGTTTTAAAACAGAAGTATCTTAAAAGGGTAACTTAAAGCAAAAGGTACATTTTTAATGTTTTGTATAGCTTCCCTTAAATTGAATACTGCTTCTGTGTGTCTTGGAAGGATATATACAAATCCTTCACCATCATTATAGCTATGATACACCATTCTTTATATAAGATCTTTCAAATCTTCAAGGTTGTGTGAATTCTTCTGACAAACTCTTCTCTTTGGTTCTGTCTACATTTACTTGATGTTTAATTCATGATCCTGGGTTGGCCAATCTTTTAATATGGTGGTGTGTTCATCAGCCAAAATCTGTTGTCTTGCATGTAATCTGTGGTGTGGTGTTCTATCATGCTGAAAAATCTCTCCTTCATGTCAGCTATTAAATGTTCCTTTAGCAGTTGGACATATTTGGAAAGATTCAGGTTACCATCTATTTTAAGAAACGTTCTTTAGCCAACACTTTATTTATATTGAAAGCATCAAATCCCGCTCTCTTTCATTGTATAATATATAGGACATCATGGGTCTCCACAACGTTCTATATTTTGTAGTTCTTAGTAAGTTTTGTCTTTTCATTATCTCTCCCAATCCTTGTTCTCCCATCCATTTATTCAAGCTTGTTAGGTTGATTACTTACTGCTTTCCACTGTTCCTCTTTAATATGTCATATAAGTGTCACTCTCTTTCCTTATTATGTGACCTAGAAATTCCAACTTTCTGATTCTAAGTGTAAGTGGCCTTTTTGCTTCCATTTCCCTTAAAACTTCCTTGTTACTCACATGTTCAATACATGGGATTTTCAACACCCTAACCCTAAGTCTCTTGAGGGGATTGTCCAGAATTCACTAACGTATAGGAGGACTAATATTGATATTACATAACAGATCAGCTCTTTTTTATTTGTTTCTAATTAAATTTTCCTATTTCTTAATATTTTGCTTAACTTTTTGAAGGTATCTTTTTGATTCCAATTCACCCTCAGTCTCCAGTGTCACATTTCCAATCTTCTATTAAAACACTTCCTAGATATTTAAATTTTCATACTTACTTGATTTTGTTATCGCCAATTCGTAGCTCAAATCTTCATTGTCTTCTCTTGCTGACAACCATACATTCTCTCTTCTTACAATTGATGGGTCGTCCTTTCTTCTAACTTAATGCAAATAGTACTGGCTGTTCGGTCAATGAATGTTGAATTTTTCCTTATAAAGAAACAACTAACTTTACCATTTATGTTTACAGCTCTCTGCTGACCAATGCTCATACTATTACTTGTTTCAAGCATTTGCATCCAATAGTTTCTGCTTTTTAGATCAATATAAACTTAGCTTTAAATGCTTTTTGATTAACAGTAGCTTCCTATCTTCTAAGCACCTCTTCAGTCCATGTTCTTCAAGGATACACTTGGTTATACCTTCTGACAGGAAACTGAACAAGTTTCATTCAACTATTATTTGTTTTGCAGTTTTCTTTGATTAAGCTTTTGTTATCATGGTAAATTTCTGTAAATTTCAACAGTGACCATGTCTTTGTCAATATAAGAAACATGCAATGTAATGAAACTTTGACAAATAGAATTCTTGGAATTGCTTGAAATTTGTAAGTTCCTTAACAGTTGGTTGCTTGCTCATCTTTGGCATCTCTGATATCTTCATCCCGATTTCTTTGGAAACTTCACCATAAATTCATGCAATGAAAGAATACAGAAATCCAAATTTTATATTTATATTCCTTAAAATTACTACTTTGGTGAAAAAAATATATTAGTAAAAAAATTATTAAGTAGAAAAAGAAAGATAAGATTGCAGCAAATTTTTGCACATCCATCTTGCTCTTCTTATTCAGAAATAAATAAATATCTAATTAATTATATAAATGAATCAGAAAAGGGCCAATATTTCACCTATAAATGATCTAATGTTGTCAAATATCTACTTTCACCAATTATTAGAAATTTACAATACTTTAAAGTTACTGACACAGTGTCAAATTGTGTGTATATTTATCTCATTAAGACACAATTTCCTGTATGCTGATGATTGTGATCTTGTTGCTGACTCCCAGAGTGACATACAACAACTTATGGATTCCTTCTTGATAATATGCAGTGCATTGTGTCTGACAACTAGTTTGAAAAAATGGCTGTAATTTACTGGGCAGCTCCAGATAAAGCCTACTCTGAACCAAGCATTTATGTGGATGACCAGGAAATTGCAGGTTATAGAAAAGACTGGTAGCATTGTAAATATGGTAAATACTCTTGATAAAACCTCCCTTCAAATTAAGAAGGCAAGTAATGCATTTGGAAAACTGGATAGATGTATATGGTCTCAGCCTGAAGTTGAAACTTTACAATACTTGTGTTTTCTCTTCATTGTTTATCATGTGTGACCTGGATTACTTACAAGAGACACATGAAAAGGTTGGAGTGATTTCACCAACAGTGTCTCAACCATATATTGTGCATCCGGTGGCAAATGTATGTGAGTGGCATTGTTGTTCTCAAACAGTCAGTCTACCAATATAGTCTCTGATGCTTCAGTACTGGTTGTAATGGAGTGATCATGTGTTCAGGACGGCAGGGTGCCTAAACAGTTTCTGTATGTGAACTGACAGAAGAAAAAAGACCAGTACACAAGCTGAAACTGAGATAAAAAGATTTCATCAAGAACACACTGAAGAGGTCCAATATCATACAAAACCTAACTCTGGATTGTTTATCCTCCAAGAAAGAAGTGCGCAATGGTAAGAAAGACTTTGAACAGAATTTCATTGTGCAAGAAAAATCAAGAGAGATATTTGTAAGGGCCTTCATGTTCATTTCGCTGAAACTACTGCGACAAAATTTTATCTAAAATGTAATAAATGTGGTCATGTCTGTCTAAATAGGGCTGGCCTCAAAAATCATCAAAGATGCCACACATATTGCACATTATGCGGCATTTATGTAACAACTACTGCAAATGATAACCAACATTGCCAAATCTGTGTAAGAGAATATAAGGCACTAGCAGGATAAAAAAAAAAGCCACAAAAGAAATCCTACTAAAAAAAAATTTCCTTCCCAACAGCAATCAAAGTTATGTTTCCTTTTTTCCATGAGAGAAGCCACTTTAGCAAAAGTGTAGCCTAACAGTTAAACTACGGGGGGGGGGGACCATAAATGTATGTGTCTAATAAATAAATTTATACAACTACTTTATACAATTACCAAAACATTCATCAAGCATGATTTCAAGGCTGGAGCATCATTACCACTTAGAATACACCATCAATACCTCATGATACCACCAAGTTTTGTTGGCTTTTTATCAGTGGGAAATGCCAAATCCATGCAGATATAGCTTCTGTCTAATATTTCTAATATATTTCCTCTGTTCTAATCTGAGTTTAGTCAGGTAGGTCTAGGTCAAGTAAAACCTCCAACTTTGATAGGAAATATCTTGATCATCCAGCCATGTCATTTATTCTTCTTGTAAATATTTATACTTTCCAACTTAAGTGGATATGTCAAGTGAATATTTTCATGAAATGGAACTGTTAATTCAAGGATAAGCACTTTTTTTTTCTTTAATTAATTGACTAGGTCACAAGATCAGAACACTTGACATTATCTCAGCTGGAAAAGAGAGATGACATTCTAAATCTACTATGACACTTCAGTTCTTGCCGTCATCAAACAACATTGATTTGTAATTTTCACATAAGTATCTCCCAGAATTATTCCCTTTTTCATGAAACTTTTTACTTTTTTGTGTTCATGAAATTTTGGCAGCTTTGCAAAAAGAAAATTAACCCCCAAGCATCAGGGTGTATGTGTGTGTTAACCTAAAACATTTACTTAGTATCTACTCCTGTCACAATTCATTAGAACACAAAAGCAAAAACAGAAATGGAATATTTTTGTTATATTCAAGTATCAGATTGCATCCAGAAGTACAGTCTAGTAATTTTTGTTTTTTGTTGCTTAGCATTCATAAAAGCCACAAAGTAACTAACATAACCGACCTGTTACAAATGATTTTCAACACTTGATTTGGATGTTTTGAGTCGGTTGGCTTTTCTCCTGTATCATAAAATATTGATTGTTCCTGAGTAATGTGTTGATTTGATTGCTATCAACCTCATCTAGTCAACTTGATGGTGGAGACTCACTGAGAAAAATAACTTTGCAAACCACTTTTGACATATTTAGTTATTTACAGAACCTCTCCAAAAACTACTGAATGTTACTTTTTACTTTTTTGCATTTCAGTCTTAAAATAAATCATGATTTGTTAACAATATTGCTTATTTTATTCTATCTTCAGTGTAAGAATCAAAACAACTATATACTAATTGTGGCATATTTTTCTTAAATTTTAACAGCATTTTTACCTTGAAAAAATGTTGCTTAATTCTTCTGTCTTCACTGCTTGCATCAATAAATAAAAGTAGGCAATTTTTTATTATAAGTAGGTGTGCTGATATGAAATTAAAATTAATTATAATATCTAATGACAATTTTTTTTAGGTGGGTAGGATGACTCAATAGGTTAGCTTGTTCTTGATTACTTGCTCTCACATATATATATATATATATATATATATATATATATATATATATATATATATATATATATATAAAAGAGAGAGAGAGAGAGAGAGAGAGAGAGATATGTAGCTGCAGCTAATACACTTGTGTCTGGACCAGATAAGACTAGCTAGGTATTTAAATTTTGAATTTTTTCCCCACTTACCCACTGTTATTTCAGACTGTCACTCTGTCCCCAATTTATTTTATTTTTCCCTTTTTTACAACTTATCTGTTCATTCCAATCTTCTCTTCCTTCTCTTTTTGTTATGAAAACAAATTAATCTTGAATGAATTTTCCAACTCATCCTTTTATTCTAACCAAAAACAAGTAACGCCCGAAGAGGGGCTACGTGGAAATGTAGTGATCATCAGAAATGAGTTCAAATTACAGTTGAAGGATTTTATGCTCATTTCACAGAAAGGCAAGGCATGAATTCACTTATTTTTGCCTTCAAATGCTGTGACAAAAGGTTGTTTCACTAGCATACCATGATTATTACCTTATGAACTGGCAGAAATTTCCATCATTTGTGATAGATCTGTAATGACTGATGTGCACAGTACTCCCTGATAGCAAATATCAATCATTGGTCAGTTTGGAGAATTTGTATACATTGTGACATCAATGTATAGAGCTTCAATAAGGAGTGCAAGCTCAGTTTGTAGAATGATGATAAACCAGCACACATGCTACACAGGGGGGGGGGGCTGATTTTTCTCCATTGGATGAGTTCACAAGTTTATCCACTACACACAGTTAATGAATTAACAGTGTCAAAAGTGAAACTTTGATAAACAACTTACCAATAACCATTTTACCATGCCGGGTTAAATGTTGTTATTCACATTGCCAACCAATCATTATTATATAAGATCCTCTCCAACTTTTTTGGGCTGCGTGATAATAGTTATATCTCAGCTCTTACCCACAACACAACACTTTCCTTAGCACCTGAGATGTTCCAAGCAGAATTGCCACTTGCATACTCCCAATAATGTAAGGTATTCACAAGACATCTTGTAATGCAGAGAGATTCTAAGAGTTAGTTGTGTATGTGTAAAAACTTCAAATAGAGTATATCTGTGAAAAGACAATATGAAAAATGATAAAAGGAAAACTTATCTTAGCCGAAGCATTTCATCCTTCGAGGGAATTTTGCTTTGATAAAGTCCTTCAAAGGACAAAACGCATTAGCTCAGGTAAGTTTTCCTTTTGTCTTTTTTCATAATTGTGTATGTTCTAACAACAACAGAAATAGTTTTTTTGGACCAAATGTGATCATTTTAAAAGTTAGCTCACCACCATTACGTCTGACAATATAAGGACAGTCAATATCAACCTTCATGTTATGGTACTGCAGAAGTTTTATTAATTTGAAATCCATTTTCTTTATTACAGTTGATGTCAAAACCATGTTAAACTGGTACATCTAATGAATTTATAGCCATAATCTGATTGCAAGCATTGAGTTCAGTGTTCTTTCACTTACCCAAACTCAGTGGTATCTCTGTTAGCAGAAAGTTCTGTGGTTCTTGCTCGTGAGTAGAGTAAATATCACTGCTAAACTGTCATATTCATATTATGTCCATTGGATTATATAGATAAAATCTTGAACATTAGACAAGCAACAGAGATATGAAGATCCTTCAAATTTGCAAAGCTTGTGAGGAAGTTTAATTCTGCTTTCAAAGTATTTCATTAATTCACTTAGCAGCTACAGCAGGAATAGAATCTGAATAGTTTTCATTCAATTATTTAATACTGGACCAAATGAATACATGCCATGAAGTTGCTGCATTGGCTAATGTGGGGTTCACTAATTCATGGTTGTGTTAAACTCTCATTAGTTATTGTTACTTGTTCAGGAAGTGACTGTGGCTATTTAAGGTAAAGTAATAGCAATTGTCACCAAAATAGAAATTAAGATGAAGATGGTATTAAAAATAAAAAAAAATAATTTATTCCAACTCTCTGCATTTGTCATTGACTGAGGTCAGCTAAACAGGGTTTAGAATGTTCATCCAGAAACTTACAGGTCATGATGGTTCAGTTGCAGGTTGATCACTGCTGACAAGTGGGCGTCGATATGGCGTTATGAATGGATGAATTAAGTAGTTTTCTCAGCCAAACAAAAATGCTTTCAGTTTGAGACTCAACCATTAAATAAAAATGAAATGGATACCAAACATGACTATGAGTAATGAAAACTGTGTACTTTTTATGCTTAAGTTTGCTGAGCCATAATGGCAGTACACTAGGCTTCTATTAAAATATCAAAAGTCCATTTTGAGGGTCATCAGTAAAACCCAGCCATTCATAGTAAAGTAAATTATATTGTTTAAAATTTGCTGAGTGTTTGTAGATATGTGTAGACACAAAAATCAACTCTGCATGGTGACTGTCAATTTAAATCTTCAGATTATGCTAGGTATGGTCAGAAGATCACTTGAGGCATGAAACTGACAGCCATATATATATAAAGGGTTCGGTTCGAAATTCCAACCACCTGAAGAAGGCCGGAGCGTACAACGGCCGAAACATTGTGACAAATATGGCGACAAAGATGAGGACAATAGTCCGAATAATGTAAATACTGTATATATATATATATATATATATATATATATATATATATATATATTTTTTAAGCGTATCACCCCAAGCAAGGCTGGAGGCCACTATCATGCAAGGGGTTAAAGAAGGGTTGGAGGAAGAGCAGATAGGAGTGGTAAAGGAGAGGATGTGGAGAAAGAGACAGTGGGTCGGTCAAGGCAAGGGGGTTACAGAAGATTTGGAGCGAGAGCAGATAGGAATGAAATATGGAAGGATGTGGAGAAGGGAAGTGGATAGATCAAGGCAACTGGAGATGTCGATTGACGCTACACTTAAACCGTTGGAGATTGTATTTGTCAGGGAAACAGTAATAGGGAAGGGAGTTCCATAGGCGAGATGTGCGAGACATGAAGCTATTGGAGTAGAAGAGACGTCTACATCTAACAGTTTCAACGGTGTAGGGGTGGGAACGGGATGCCAGCCTCATAGGATGTTTAAATTCAAGAGGCCTAGGGACAAACGAAAGCAGCTCCTCGGAGCAATTACCGTGAAAATACTTGTAAAAAAGGCAGAGTGAGGCAACATCGCGTCTGTGAGAGAGCGACTGCAGATGAGATGACAGATCAGGGCCAATATATATATATATATATATATAGATATAGATATATCTTTGGTGAATTCTCATTTGCATTTGCAATAATTGCTGGGGATGACATCACCATAGCCTATTTCAAACTTCCAGCTTTCCCCAAAATGCCATGATGTACACAAAGGAATTCAGCCTACTACACAGATACTACTTTGATTCTTGGAAATGACTGAGATGATCAAAAGTATAACACTGTATGAACTTAGGAGAGTTTATCCACAATTTCCAGCACAATACTCAACACCTCATTTAAAAATTGGAAAAATACAATAAATAATTAAACAAACACACCTTGTCAGTTCTTTTTAATCAAATTTGTCTGTATATATACATACACATATTTTTAAATAAGTTAATTTATAATATTTATGCTCTGTAAATTTACATTGAGCACTGTTTTGTAAAAATAAAAATATCAATAAGAACACCGGATTACGTATCTTACTGTTCTTCCATTTTTTTACTATAAAATATATATATATATATATATATATATATATATATATATATATATATATATATATATATATATATATATATATATATGAGAGAGCGAGAGTAAAACGGAATGAGATTTGATGGAATGGAAAATATAAAAGCTAGTTTGGAATAATTTTAACTTGTCAATAACCCAACACTACCAGAAAAATACATGTATTTCAAAACCAATATCTACATTTGCAAAATAAAATATAATTAATCTTAATTTTTAAAAGTATCATTACAGAAATTAGATGTTAACAAATTCCACTCAGTTCTTTATGGCTTAAATATCCACCAATGTTTCAGTAATGATCTAATCAGTAATGATCTAATCAGTAATGATCTATTCAGAAATGGGGATACACTGAAATAACCTGGTCACATTAATATAGGTATCTCCAATAGTTTGTGATACCTAAGTTTTAAAATTAATTTAAAAAAATGAAAAAGCTTTCTTGAAGCTTTCATTTTAATTGAAAGCTAAAGGATTAAATTTATTATTTCCAGTAAGCAAAATATTCTGGTGTATTTCAAATAGAAATTATATTGATTGGAATCAATTTTTTTTTGAGGAGATTGTCAAGTATTCACTGTCATATGGCAAGACTGATATAGCATATAGCTCAGTATTCTTTTCTTTGTTTCTTATTTATTAATACCTTGCTTAGCTTTTGAAAGGCATCTTTCACTATCTCAATGCACCTTTGGATTTTGGTGTTGCATTTTCCTGTTAAAACACTTCCTTGTTATTTAAATTTTTATACTTGCTTCATTTTGGTATCTTCAATTGGTATTTTGCATGTTGCTTCTTTTGCTGACAACCATACATTCTCTCTTCTTACAATTGATGCGTAGTCCTTTCTTCTTGCTTTCCTTTACTACTTTCTGTAAGTGTTCTAGTGTTTTCCATTTTTATTTCTGCTATCAACACTCTGTCATCTGCATATCTTATGTTATTAGGATTGTGGCCACCAATGATGAATATGCAGGTGGTTTGCACCCTGTATAAATTTTGGATAATTTTTAAATCCTTCCTGAATAAATAAGGCTTACCTAAGATTTCCAACAGTTCTTTGTGGTATACTTTATCAAATGCTTTTGCATAATCTATAAAATTCAGATATACATCCTTTTGCATCGATTTTGTGCTTTCTGATATCACTCAGTGCATAAATATTATATTCCTTGTTCCAGTGTCCTTAACAAAGCGACATTGTTCTTGTCCTATTTGGGGTCTAATTCTATTATGCACTTGATCTATCAGAATTCAGATAAGATTTGCTATATGGCTTATTGTCAGATAAAGTTCACATTTGTCAGCAGCTGTCTTCTTAAACAGAAACCTGTAAAAATATTCAATCAAAAGTATAAAATGTCTTACAGCATTTGCCAGCAATTACTGCAAATACTACTACTAGTGTATGTAAACAGAATGGTAAATCAAATTTGGTGTCAGAGAATGACTGGGGAAAAATAATGAATGAATTTTGATCATTAGATTTAATCTGCAAACTATTAGCTCTTATAGTTGAAACAGTTTGAACACTTATGACAGTAAAATAAAACTCTCCGTGGCAAAAGGGATGCAAATTTGAGAATCATTGAGAGATTATTCTTTATTTCCAGTCTGTCTTGTTTACTAATAGTTGTAGAATGACAGTCTGAGTAGTTTCAACGAAAAGCAACTGAAATTAACATGAAAGAAATACTTATTAGAAACAATTGATTGTTTTGCTTTTTTTACAGCTTATCAACATTTTTGGATAGGGGAGGAACTGGTTTGTAATATTCAATACCTCTAAAAGCAAAGCTAGTAACATTTTATCATCACAGAGCAGACTCAGAGTTTTCTCAAATCATGATGAACTTTTATACTCTGAAAGAGGATCCTTCCTTCTCTGGAATGTCTATTGTAACTCACACACACACACCAGACCTCAAATGGAACTTATAAATAACATAATTAATAGGAATGCCACTAAAGGTTTAGATGACTAGGACCTAGCAGCTGGTCACTCATCTGAATTTGCTTGCACAACTCAATGGGAGAAGAACTGGTTTGTAATATTCAATACCTCTAAAAGCAAAGCTAGTAACATTTCATCATCACAGAGCAGACCCAGAGTTTTCTCAAGTCATGATGAACTCCTTGCCTGGAACATCCATTGCGACTCAAGCTCACTCTAGATCTCAAATGGAGTTCTTATATACAACTTCTCACTAAAGACACTGCAGGTACCTGACTCCTCCTGCCAGGCTTTATTATAAGAGTCAAATAAAACTAAAAATTGTGTATTACTACCACATTTGGGTTGAAGCTGCCCAATCTGCAGTTCAAAAGTGTTTGCATGGCCTTGTGAGTGATGAATTGCTTTCCACCCTTCAATCCCTTTCCCACAGATGTAACATTGCTCACATCTTGCTACTCTACTACTATATTCATGACATAGGTAAACTAAATTCATTGGTTCCACTAGTCATAGCTAGAACTTGCCATGCCACATACACTGAATCGCCTCATCCTCATTCCTTGAATATTCCATTGGTAAGGAGTAAGTTCCACTCAGATAGCTTCTTCCCTAGAACTGTTGCAATGTGCAATGTGACTGCTAAGGGGATGCTTCCTTAATCACTACAATCTTAACCTCTTTAAGTCAAGGGTCACCTGTTATCTATCCTACATATCCTCATAATATGCAACCTTTTCTCACTCGCTATATGCTTTGACAACATCTCCATTTAAAACCCTCTACCTTGAGTGGCACTTGGGCCTTGTATTGGGTGTGAACAATAGTAAAAAAAAAATTTAAAGCCAAAATATATTTGGGATTGTAAGAATAATTCTTATTTTTTTGCAAGGGAATATTGCATTAACAATTTTGATTTTTTTTTTTTCAATGCAAGTCCTACTGGTTAACCCATAGCTGGTAGGAGGAGCTAGATTCAGACCTTTCTTCAGTGTATTTGTAGTTAGAAATGAATAATGATTAATTCTAACTGTGATAAAAAGAAAAGGCAAATTGAGCCAGACAAATTTTAAACTTTCAGATAAGCTGTATTCCTTAGTTCCACTAGTTCAGATCATTAGTGCAAGGGCACCTTGTGCTACTTCTACAGAACTGAATCACTTTTATTTTCTTTGTATTCCCAATGTAAGAAGGAAGTTCCACTTAGATTTTTCCCCACAAACTGCCATTTTGTGGAACAGACTCTTGTGTGGGTGCTTCCCTGAACATTTTAATACTAACTTTTTTCAAATGAAGGGTCAGTCATCATATATCCTCCCTATCCTCATCTTCACTTCAACAACCTTCTCGTCCACTCATATCTCTCACTTCATTTATTGTTACCATTCCAACTGTAACTCTCAGCATTGAATGGCTCCTGAACCTTGTATTGGGTGAAACTTTGTAAAAATATATAAAAATAACAAATGAGTATAAATTGTAAACTTGAAAACAAAACAGTAACATAAAGAAGAGTTAAAAGGAAAAATTTATTTTATTAGAGAGAATAAAAATAGAAAAATCTACAGGGGAGCATGAAGAAAAAGAGGAGAAAATGCAGTAAGGAATGAGACCAATATCAGAAAGGGAATATAAAAGAAAAAGTGAGGGCTGGAAGAGAACATGAATAAATGAAGGAAAATTATCATTTCACCCCAAACAAGGCAATAATGCTACTAAGATACAAGAGGTTACTGAGTGTGAGAGAATATGAGAAATAAAAAAAAATATTAAGGAGATAGAACAACAAAAGGACAGGAATTAAGAAGGCAGAAAATAATGATTGACATTGCATTTAAATTTTTGAAGATCTAAGTAGACTGGAAAGCAAGAAGCTGGAACAGAATTCCACTAAAGAGAATTACAAGAGAAAAAACTGTTAGCATAAAATATGGTTACATCTAGACATTTCAACTATAAAATAATGAGACATTGCTGCCAATCTAGTATTAAGCTTAAAGTTTTAAAGTCTAGGTCTCATTGAGAAATCTTCATCAGAACACTTACCATGAAAAGTAGAAAAAAGACGGAAATAGAGCATAAGATGAAAGTAAAAAAAATATGAAAATTTCAAATGTTTTTGCAGATGAAAAAATTTTTAAATGAAAAGGAAAAATACTTGCTTACAAAAATTTTAAAATTCATAAAATTATTTTAAAATTCCTAACATCAGAATTTTGGTCAGAATCTTCTGCTAGCCGACTTTGTGCACTTGATTATTTTCTCTACTGAAGAAAATGAGAAGGATATTGGCCATTATCTTCAGTGAACTACAAATGGCTGATGATTTGACCCACAGAGAAAAAATACTTTATTAAAAGCAAAGAAAAATATGTTTACATATATACACACACACACACATATATATATATATATATATATATATTGTCATCCACAGACAGACTGTTTTACTGTATTACAGCTCATCAATGTGGCTAGACGTCCGATTGCCTCTGGCTAGAATCGAAAACGGGCTGAATTCGCGTCAGTCGGAAATTTTACCCTGAAGCCGTTGGCTCATGACACACACTTGTAAGCATAGACTAATATTGAAGAAAGTTAAATAGGATAGGCAATGAGGAAGTCTTGCTTGCCTTGAAAATCAGCATTGAAATTCTACTTTTGAATATCAACAAATATACAACTAAAATTTCAGTTAAGTTTTCACTCATTACATATATTTAAATGTTATTTTTAATGGATACACATATTTGAGTAGATTCCCAGTTTATTTTTTAAACATTATTTTCATGTCTGGCTGGAATATTCAAGAAGTCTTATTAAAGAAAAATGTGTTTTTCAGCAGGATTCAAACATGCATCTTCCTTTGCAGGAGAAACTGTTGTTAGATCTGACATGCTTTTAACTGATTTGGCCACAAAGAGCATTGTTGATTAAGCCAGGTTGTATACTGCCTTTTAATTTTCATTTTAGATTCCCAAAAGTTCATAATTCTCATTTTACATTCCCAAAAGTTTCATACCAAAAATGTAAATGAAGCAATTTCTAAAAAAGTAATGGATTTTATTTATTAATCTGACATATTTTTTTTTCTTTTAAACATTATTTTTAGTGGATTTGAGTAGACACTTTGTTTATTTTTTAGACAGTATTTTATTTTTGTCTCCTGAACTGAATATTTGAGAATTATTCTTAAAGGAAAAAAACACCCTCCAGCAAGATTTGAACCTGCTGTAATGATAAAAGTACACAGGTGTAGGCTTTAAAAAAGCTTTATTCAACTGAGAATACAAGATTCACATATAGTGTCCTTTTATAGTCTCAGTTAACAGAAATAGCTCTCTCAAAGAGGAGAGTAATCAAACATGGGGAGACCACTCTTGATTATTCATAGCACCTGCATCCTTCTTTACAGAACAAACAGTTGTTTGAACACAAACTACAAATAAGAGTTGGAAAAATCAACTATTAATCAATTCCCTTAACTGTAGCATAAATAAATAATAGTGTCCTAGACAAGCAAGCCAGTGAAAAGGATTGAACCCACTTCATATGGCTTACTAGACAAGCACACTGATGAATAAAAAAGAAAAGATAGATAAGCAAACCAATAGTTGCTGTAGAGAAAGTGTCAGGAGCAGTGAAATAAGTTATCATCACAGAAAAGTAATCAATTAATCATGGTTATTGATGAACACTTCAAACTTTGTTCAAACAACTGAACTCCTTTGTGTTGTTAATTTACCATATTACAGCCAATCCATTTTACAGCCTTCTTCAGTAAAAAAGAAAACGCTCTTGCTTTTTAGTCTGAATTATACAATTAGAGTAGGATGTAAAATGGATCAGCCAAAATATTATGATAACATCAACTAGACAAAGAAAAAGTTCAGGGGTTCAAAAAAAAACTTACAACTTTTTATGTTCCTTTAGTGGCCCTTACCATATCTCTCTGTGCTTATTGTCAGATATTTTGGCAAAAGGTCTCATCACTGATAGAGAAAAGAGTGTTTTCTTTGGGAAAGGTATGGCTCCACTTCTTTCCAGTTGCCAGATATTTTGACAAAATGTTTTGTCACTGTCAATGATTGACAGTGAGTGAATATTTGAGCAAATTACTATCCGATAATTATCTCACCTACCCAGATAGTAACAGCCAAATGTCCTAATATATGACAGCAATATTTATAAATGTTGTCATGAAAGATTTTAAAATCTTTGACTGTCTTAATTAATTGTTAACTATTTAAGACAGCCAAAGTGAGGTAAATTTCAAAACAATTCAAAATTTTCTCCAGTTCTTCATATACTCACACACTCACTCAAACCCCATAAACACCCTGAGGGTCATGTCTCGCACATCTCGCCTGTGGAACTCCCTTCCCTATTACTGTTTCCCTGACAAATACAATCTCCAACGATTTAAGTGTAGCGTCAATCGACATCTCCAGTTGCCTTGATCTATCCACTTACCTTCTCCACATCCTTTCACCTTTCATTCCTATCTGCTCTCACTCCAAATCTTCTGTAACCCCCTTGCCTTGATCGACCCACTGTCTTTCTCTTTCTCCACATCCTCTCCCTTACCACTCCTATCTGCTCTTCCTCCAACCCTTCTATAACCCCTTGCGTGATAGTGGCCTCCAGCCTTGCTTGGGGTGATACGCATAAAAAAAAAAAAAAGTATGGAGCTACAGTTCTCAAGTCTCATACACCCCAAGGAGCATGGGGCCTCAGCTCTCAGAAAACTAGGCATTTCTGCCATGGTTTTAATAGCAAGTAATAGTTTTTTAAGGGATAGAGTTGCCCAATTGGTTTTGAATTCCATGGCTAAAGAACCCATTTTAACCTAGTATTTAACCCATAGTTATGGAGAGAACAGATGGATTCATACTTTTCCCAAGAGTGTTTCTGCATAAGTGAATTCAAATTTGAATCACTGATTTCTAATTCCAAGCCATTATCCTGCACCTGCACCTGCACATCCACAAGCAGACAGAAAATGCCATAAAGAGTTTTAAAATTAACGCACAATAATGTTAACAGAAAAAGAAATGATTCTTGATATCATAAGAATTAGGTAATTTTATATCAGGAATTTTATTTTCCTATAGTTAGAACCATTGACATTGTAGGGTTTTGTTTTAGTCCCCAAGAATTTGTTTAGCAGTTAAAATGAAAATAAATTTGCATCCTCAGGAACATTGATTCATGAAATATTTTTAAACTTGCCATGTTTATGATGTATTTTGTTTTATATTTGTTCATTGTAAGTGGTTTTTCACTTTTAACATTCCACCCAGTAAGGATATCTTTCTTTTCCAGCTCAAAAGGATGTGTTTAACATTTCTGAAAACTAGCTTAGGCTATGACACAATTCCACACTGGAGCTACTTGATGTAAGGAATTTGCCATCGATATATATATATATATATATATATATATATATATATATATATATATATATATATATATATATATATATATATATATCCACACACACACACACACTAGCTTAAAATATGTCCTATCAGGCAGCAGTTAAGCTAGCTCCTGCAGTGGGCTCTTGATTAGAACTTCATCACAATATGTAGGAGGGAGGATTAGATGTGATAGGCAACAATAAACTACAGAAGAACTCAATATTGATCACTGCATTTAATTATTGTGTTAATATTTAAGCTTACCTTTTAAAAGTTCAACAATAATTCTTTTGCCTCCACTTAATTTAAAGACAATTTGATGCACATAGGTCCTTACTTTCCATACAAACAATTATTTTTACTTCATGGGTGACTTTCAATGGATTTCACAATTAATTTAAATTATTCCCAAATTTATTTCCAAGTTATAAAAATTGTTATCGTACAAAAAGATTTGACATGAAAAATCACATACAAAAATCACCAAAAAGAATCACATTAATGAAAACTTGGGAATCCAAAATTTCAGGATTGTGGATCTAAATCTGGCCCAGAATGTTTTTAATTAGCTCACAGAGTTGGCCTGATGCCAAAATGGTATATGTTGGACTACAACCTCTATGGGTAAAGTTGAAAAAGTGTAACACACTGATATTCACATTTATTATATATATATATATATATATATATATATATATATATATATATATATATATATATATATAAATAAGTAAAGTGCACACATGTCCATCCATCCATTCATTTTTTGATCTTGGCAAATCATAAACAACCTGAAGTAACAGGTAGTAACTACTGTAGCTACATGCAATTAAAAATTAAATAAATAACTCATTTAAAGTTAAATTTAAATATCAAACAGAATGAAAGGTTTAAAAAGCAATTCTTTATTAAAGCTTTAACTTTAATTTCACTTTTTATTACAACTGCAATTAATATAGTCTAATTATACTGTAATTAAAATTTAAGCAGGGCACAGTACACTACTCACATGTTTTTTTCCTTTTTCTAGAACACGTACTGTGACATATTCAAAATATTACATATTAGTTCCCTAATGTCTTTTAAGAGTGAAGGGATCATAAGGAATGGGGATTTTAAAAGAAAAGAAAAATTGCATGCAAAATAAATGTAAGCAAACTGCAGAGATTGATCGTGTATATGAAGAAAGATTATGCCAAATTAAGGTGTCAAAAAAAGATAAAATTATTCTATTAAATTCTTATAACTTTTATGTACATAGGACACTGAAGGTAAAAGGCTGAGAGCCCAAAAGCCCTTTGCAGGAAATAGCCTAAAGTCCATCCGAAGGGCAGCTTCTAAGATAGTGTACATATATATATATATATATATATATATATATATATATATATATATATATATATATATATATATATATAAACCTAAAGCAATCAAATTAAATTGTGCATTCAGGAATTCTCCTATTCCTTCTAACCTCTTAACTTAACCTGGCCTGGAAATAATCCCAAATTCCAAAATATAACCTTCATCCAGATGTGTGACCCTATACATCAGATTCCCTAAAGTTCCTAGTAGTGACAGCCTCAATGATTACCAGCCAGTCAGTTTATTTGAACAGCTTTTACTAGGGAGAAACACCATTTGACATTTTCATAGGTGTCTCCTAAGGCCAATTAAAATCAAATTCCTAAATCATAATATATCACTTTAGATGTGACTTTATTTCAGTAAATGTTAGTCATATGTTTATCTTCATTATTTTCCTATAAACATTCATACCTTTTAATAGAAGACAATAAAATCTGTGCTTTTATACATAATAAATAAGACAATAATTTCTGTTAAATCCTAACCATTTCATTTCTATTTAACTCCTTGCTGAGCAGTTTAAAACTTGTATCTAATATCTTAAAGAAAATGTCTACCTGTTAGGTTTGATGAAAATAACAGACAGAGTAGCCCCCCAAAATATATTTAATATAAAGGAAAATGCAATTCACTTCAGGTTTTATTAGTTAGTTCCTCTTGTTCCCTATGGAACATTGCGATCCTTTTGATGCTACATCCAAACGAAAACTGACCAAGTGCAGCAGAGGTCATATTCATTTGTATGTTCCATTAGATGAATGTAAAAGTTCCCAGAACTCTTTTTTTAAAATAAAGAGACTGAATACACAGTCCATTTTTGTTTTGTTCTGGAAACTTTTGAACAGATCCTATGTTTATTTTCATGTGGAACTGGAATATCTTTTATATGACATCATATTGGAAAAATATTTTGTTATCCATTCCAGGAACACCACTTTGTAGATGATGATAAAGTCTATCATCATCATCATCATCTACAAATTGTCTTGATTCAATGTTTCACTGATAGAGTAAGAAGACCCAAGACAAAGATATGTTTTATGAGGTTCCATGTCAGCTTCTCCATGACCATCATTGCTTTCATTGCCTTTACTATCATCAACAAATTGTCTTGATTCACTTCATTGTTAGAGTAAGAAGATTCAGGATATTTTATGAGATATCTTGTCAGCTGCACCTATGTTCTTAAAGTCAAGCAAAATAAAACAATCTCAAAAGTGTAATACTAAGTCACTGATTTTTATTCAGGTTCTAGTAAATTAGTTTTATTTTAGTGTGGATTCTACAATGTTCATCCAAGGGAAGGAAGCACAAAATGATAAATTGGAAGAAGCAAAATGAAATTTCCACAGATAATTTCCATAACTGAATTTATTTAATATTGTTTTTTATCAACAAAATTATTCATTGTTTTCTTTGTGTTACTGATGAAATTTTCTGTCTAAAAATTTAATATTAAATTACTTTTGATCATGCTTGGTAACTAAGGTAGTTGTTTTGCATTAATGGTACCAATATTAGTGATTCAATGTTAGATAAAGTCTGAATTTCAAAGGCTAATTGTCAGAGCAGTTATGTTCTTTCTACCTGGTAGAAATCCTTTTCAGCAATCATTTGGCTCTGTGCTAGACTAGAATTTGTAAATATCTTTATTATTAAACTGTTCCAAAGGACTGAAAGTGGAAGGTTAGGATAGTAATTCAACATGTGGAAGAACTTCCCATACCAGCACTGTAATCATTTGTTGCATTACATTTGTAAAAAGAGAATGGCTATTATCATCTGACAAAATCACTAGAGCACTTCCTTGGATGTTTTCTCTTGCAATGTATCCTTCAAATGAGTCAATTGTTCATTATAGCATTAAGTAGTAATATTTTGTTTGCATCCTAGCAATGAATAAATAATTAGTTTTGATCTCACTAAATTCAGAAAATTTATCCTTATTAAATTATGTTATTGTAAACCACGTTGAGGTTTGCTCTGGATCTAGCCATAAATTCCTTCCTTTTGGATACTTGTAACTCCATTATTCATCAACATTAACTCTTTTGTTGAAAAAACTCTTTTTCTAGCAAAAAAGAACATATTTAAATGTTAATTATGTTCATTTCTTAAGGTCATGTTAAAACTTTTTCTAAGTTCTGAATTTTTCCTAAAGAGGAAATTTTGAATGCAAAGACAAATTCATTTCTTTTTTTTTTCAAAGTTTATGTTATTTGTGCTGCATCTTTCTTCAGACATTCATCTGTTCATTGGTTTTCAAGTTCTTTGCCTTTAACATCTGTCTAAATTTCTGAGATAAGGTATTGTAACTATTTACATCTTTCAGACTGTTGTCCTCATCTTTGTACTCAAAATTTCCTCTTTAAACTTTACAAATCAATGCTTAAACATACTAATACCTACTGCATTATTATCATAAGCTTCAGTGATCCATTGCCACACGTTTTTTTAATCATTTCCCCTCAAGCAAGGCAATAAAGTCACTAAGGGTTTACTGAGTATGAGAGAATGTGAGAAAAAAACATTATTAAGGAGCAAGAACAATAAAAGAACAGGAATTAAGAAGACAAAAGATAACGATTGCATTTAAATTTTTGAAAATCAAACTTAACTCGAAAGCAAGAAGCCAGAAGAGAGTTGCTCAAGTGAGAATTATGAGAGAAGAAACTATTAGCATAGAACTTACAGTTATATATAGTCTTTTCAACTATAAATGATAAAACATTGCTGCCAATCTAGTACTGCATTTAAATTCATAAAGTTTAGAGGTACTATAGAGGAAAGTGATATTTATTCTGTAAAATAAACAGAAATGTGGCACAAGGCCAAGGTGGGGGGTGGGGGAGTGTACTATAGAGGAAAGTTCATCAGAACAATTACCATGAAAGTATTTATAGAAAATACACAAGGAAGTGGTAGAAAAGTGACTGAAGCTGAGATGCCAGGTTAGGACCAGTAACATTGCAGATTCTTTGGATTTTATCAAGAATCTCTAAATACATAGCAGAAGCACAGACCAGATATAGCAACAATATTCAAAGCAATGAACTTTCAATGCACTCTTTCAAAGATTAACCATGAAAAGTAAACAATGTTGTAAATCACATTGCAGCCCTGATTTCATAAGAATAAAAAAAATGATCACTTTTCAGCAATTGCTTTTTAAAAGAGTCTACATGTAGAAGTAATAAAGAACTGAATAAACTTCAGTCAGAGATACTTTGAAAATTTCCTACAACATATGGCGCTGGGAACTTTGACATCAACCTAGTAAGTATTCTCTGACTGCCACTATTCTGAATAAGATCAATGATCTCCGATTTTGGTTTATATTTAACAAAAAGACAAGGCAACTAAAACCTTACTTGATTGTGTGGAGCTCCGTAGACAATGGTTTCTCGCAGAAAGTGGGGTGCAATGTTCAAATCCTTCCAGAGGGCACATTTTTTTTATTTTTTTCGAATGTGCAAGCCTGTTGATGAAATAAACACGGTTTAAAAAAACACAGAATATTGCCTCCAACTTAAATTTTTTTTTTTTAAATTAAGAACGAAAAATGTTACGTTTTTCTTAATAAGGTGCTCGTGGAGATTTTCCGAGTAGAATATGACTAGAGGTCTATGCAGATATATTTTCAAAGAAAATAGGTAGATGAAAGGAAATGTTAAAAGTTTATTTCAATCATGCAACATTTATGTCTACCGGAAATGAAATGAACATCATATGTATACAATACACACACATTTACATAGTAATAATACATTTCATTTTAAAACAACAATACTTAAATAGACTGGTCCCCTCAAAAAGGAAAGAAAACTACAATATACATGTATATCAAAAAGTCAGGGATCAGTTTGACGTTGTATTGATATTGTGAACAGGACCACCCATCTAGAAAATTAATGTTTTTCGATTCTGACAAATTGTCTGAGTAAAGAAAGTTCTTCTGAATGCTAAGCAATAAATATTAGTTATAAAAATATTTTATCTATAAGAAATTACTAATTAATATTCATGTCGGAAAGTAAAGAATCGTTTTGACTTTTGAGTTTGACATTTTTTTTACTGTACATATTTTTTGTTTCAATAGTTATTTTGATTTTATGCACAAAAAAAGCTTTATATTTTTACTACACTATATACAGTAATAATACAGCAATCTAGTTCTTTCCACATAAGCTAATAATGTTGTAAGGTTTGATTTCTTTTTTGAAAATGTTTCACTGCAATGTATCATAATCATTGCTAATGATTCTAGTCATGTTATTTGTCAATAAAAATATTCGGATTTAAAGCTTTTTGTGTATTTTTATCAGTTTTTAAAGATTTTATTCCTTTTTTTACGAATAAAAAACATAAATTTTGCAAATTCTAAAAAAACTGCCGTGGTTCTCTTAGTCATTGTTGTGGTGCCCTCATTTTTAAGGAGGACACCAAGGCAATTTTTGCTTGCCTCTATCTTAAGCTAAAAAACTCAACCCGGATATAAGAGAAACCCGGATATAAGAGAGATTTTCCCTGGTCACAAATTAGAGCCTGTGTTAATGTATATAATAGACCAAACCCGGATGTAATAGAAACCCGGATATAAGAGACTTCTCCGGTCCCGCCAACTCTCTTATATCCTTGTTGCACTGTATATATATATATATATATATATATATATATAAATGTTAATAATTGCATTTTTAAAGAGTTTTCATTTTTTTAGATAAAAAGTTAAATATGGCAGAACAATTTTTTTACATAAAAGTGAAATCAAACTATTTACTCTCCAGAATTTTGCATATTTATAAGTCTACCATTTGTCTATGCTTAGAATATTGCTGCCATACCCTGGTACCCCTGCTATTTTCCTTGAGCTCCTTGATAAGATCCAAAGAAGAATCAGCAATATTATTGGTCTTGATCTGGCAGCTCAGCTTCTGCCATTTGCCCACCACCGTAAGGTCACCACTCTGTGACATTTTTATAAATACTTTCATGGTAATTGTTCAGGTAAGTTCTTTGCTATGGTACCTAGACTTTTTGAATTTAAGCGCAATACTAGACTGTCTGCAAGATCTCATCAATTTAAAGTTGAGCTAGCTAGATGTAGCCAGAACTTCTATACTGACAGTTTCTTTTCTCGCACTTCTTGCTTGTGGAACTCCCTCTCAGCTCCATGCTTTCCAACCAACTTTAATCTGCAAAAATTTAAATGAAATGACAATTGCTATCTATTTTCATCCTGATTGATCTTTTCTCTTTCTCCTCATTACTAATGTTTCTGTTCCTAATTTCTCCACACCCTGTAACCTCTTATGTGATAGTGGCTGTATTTCTTGCTTGGGATGATACTGATTAAAAAAAATGTAAAAATCATACCAGTTCACAATATAAATATCCTGCCATTGTTAAATGGAACACTTTTCAGTTAACTCACTACTACACTCATTAAACGCTGATGACAGACTAGCCACAAATGTACACAAATGACAAATGTAACCTAGTCTACATAGCAACACGCCACCATAAATTTTCTTTAAACTTAATAACTCAAAAAGGAAGGATACACAGACATATGTTTATATGGACTCTTGTCCTTGTTTTGGTGTGAGGAAACCACACCTAAAGTTTGTAAAAGTATTTTTGACACACTCTGTATATATATTTTCTCAAGACCAGAACTCACTAACAGTGGGCTATTACAAATTTTTCTGTGAAGGGAAATAAAATGTATCCTTTCTAACTATTAGTCATATATTTGAAGTTAATATTTTGCAAGAGAAAACGAGAAGAAAGGACTATTTATCGATTTTAAAAAGATAGAATGCATGGTTGTTAGCAAAAGGGAACAGCCTAACATGCAAATTACAGATTGGAGAAAGCAAAATTAAACAAGTACAACAATTTAAATATCTAGGAGGTGTTTTAACAGGATGGAAAATGTGATACTGTAAGCTGAAGTTGCATTGGGATAGCGAAACATGTCTTCCAAAAGTTAATCAAAATATTAAGAAATAGGAAAATTTCATTAGAAACAAAGTAGATAGTGCAGCAGCATTAAGTAATATCAATCCTCCTATATGGCAGTAGATGCTAGACAATCTCACCAATGAAGAAGAGACTTAAAGCAACAGAAATGTGGTTCTACTGAAGGATGCTGAGAATACCATGGACCGAACATGTGAGCAATGACAAAGTTTTAGAGAAAATGGAAACCAAAAGGACACTTCTTTTTTCTTTTTAATTGGTAACACCCAATGCAAATCAATAAAGCTACCAAGATACAAGGGGTGTGGAAGAATTAGGAACAGAAACATTAATAATGGGTGAAGAGAGATAATCAAGAGGACAGTAGATAGCGATTAACATTGCATTTAGAATCAGAAAGGGACAATTGAAATTTCTAGGGCATATAATGAGAAAACACAGCTTGGAGAATTTGACACTTACAGGAGATAGTGAAGATAAGAGAGACAGAGTAAAGAAGCACATAACCTACCTAACAAACTTGTGTAAGTGATTGACAGAACAGGGATTAGGTGAGATAGCAAAAAGACAAAATTTTCTAATATTTGCAGAGGACAGGAAATTGTGGAGAGCCATGATCACATAAGTCCCAGTGAGACATGGCACATAGAAGAAGAAGCAATGATGATCAATAAAATTTTTCTTTGTTTATTCTTGCTTACACATTCATTCTATCTTCCATTGTTTAATTTTACTAACTGCAAAAGTGGATACTATAATATTCAGAACATTCACAGGTCACATAAAAAATTGGTGTTACCAAATTTGACAGTTGTAAATGTTATCAAGAACACATTTGTTTTGTTTTTTTGCTAATGACATGAGAATATCTGTTGAAGCAGATAATTGATGTTTCCCATGCAAGGCAAGATTACATGTCAATTCATTTGCACTCTTAATTTATGTAATACACAAATGCAATGAAGACCTTGAAGGTGTACAGAATGGACGTTGGCCAGAACAAAACCAGAAAACATTCACCAGAAACATTTGTATCATACAAACATCATTCTTAAAGAAATAATCTTCAAAGACAGGTGACTTAGATGCTTTACTTTTATGAATTAGAGTAAAAGATGTTTTAAGTGGCTGAGATAGTTACATATTTTCAACCTGTTCCAGTAATCAGAATCTGTGATAAAAATGTAGATTTAATGTAGATTCAAGCCGTTGTCTATAAACTCTTATAAATTTGATATAACACAATCTTGCTATCTGTGCATTGTAACCTTATTTTGGACTAGACTAAATAGACATGTGAATAGAACTTCAAAAATGCCTTCAACATGAATATTTGATAAGTTTAGCTTATTTGGGCACAAGGTCACAATTGTGGACTACCTAGTATATTGTGGAGTAAAGATTACACACCCAATTACTCTATAAACTCATCCAATACTATAAAGAGTTCCATGTCATGAGGTTGGTAGTAGTTGTAATGGAGTCAGGCAGTTAGTTTACTGCCAGGCTCACGACAGACTTGTTGAACTCTCTGACTTCAGGAAGAGAGGAACCCAAATGAGGTTATGCCTACTGGCAAAGTCTCATCTGAGGAGGTAGACAAACCTGACCACATGTATGTGGGGTCTAAGAGGAATTTTTGCTTGAACCTACAGGCTCGGAATTGCCCCACATAAAAACTGACCTTGTGCCACATCCCTCCATGTATAAAGGATTGGGTAAATACCAGTCGTATTGGAGTCAGTCTTCCTACTAACTATATAGGTGTTACAGCAATAATCTAATCATTACGTATAGAGAATACTTAACGAATTACATTATACCAAGTATGAGTGTGTGTTATAACAATACCTTACAATAAAGAAGTTATAATAGTTAGCAACAAGGATCTCTAAATCAAGAGCAACATTATAACTCTTGAAATAAGCAGGTAAAGACAAAGGCTTATGTTCTAAGAAATGCGATGCATCTGTGCAGTACGGAGTGGATGGAACTATTCGAACTGTAGGATTTGTTGATAAACACTTATTGTAAAAATGTAATTGGACAAGCAACAAATTTAAAAAGTCACAGCAAAAAAATGAAGGAAGAATTAAAAATGTTCTGTCTAATGAACAGGGTCAGTGTTCAAAATTCAAGATAAATTTTCAAGTAAAAAAAAGGTTTGACACCAGTATTTAAACTGAAACATTTGCAGCATTAGAACAAGTAAATGAAGAGTTGGACAGACTAGAAAGAATTAGTGTATTGCAGAAAATAAACCATTTGAAATGGGCTGCACAAGCAGTTTATGTAAAAAAAAAATGACAAAATTTGTGTCTGTGCAGATTTCTCGCCAGGATTAAATTGTTGTCTCAAAACACACAATTACCCATTACAAAGTCCAGAAGAAATTTTTTCAAAGTTGAATGGCTGAAAAATATTTTCAAAGCCGGATCTCTCTGAAGCATATTTACAAATTCAGATTGAAAATCAAGGTTCTGAATTAATGACCATAAATACTCATAGAGGTTTATATAAGTTTAATCAACTTCCTTTTGGTATAAAGGTAGCACCAGCTATTTTTCAACAGGCCATGGATACCATACTTGCTGATTGTGATTTTGCGGTAGTGTATCTGGACAATATTTTGATCAAGAGTGTGTCAAAAGAAGAACATGTAGGGTCAAAACAATTATGCAAAAGCTAACAAATTGTGGATACTTAGTGAAGAAAAATGTGAATTGTTTTTGCCAAAAATAAAATTCCTGGGTTAAATTATTGATAAAAATGGTAGGAAACCAGAAAAAGTGGAATTGGGATCATAAATGTCAAAAAGCATTTGACAAGATAAAAAAAGTCTTATGTCTGATCTATCATTAGAACACTACGATCCAAAAGCAAAAATTGTAGTAGCATCAGATGCTAGTGATTATGGTCTTGGTAAAATGAAAGTTTTCACTCATGCTTCATGCTCGCTTCTACCAGGAGAGAAGAATTAAAGCCAGATAGAGAAAGAAACAACTAGCAATCATTTTTGCTATGAAAAAATTCCATAAATTTATTCAAGGAAAAAATTTCATGTAGTAAGTTGACCATAAACCATTATTAGTGTATGGTTAAAAAAAAAGGTATACCTACCCATACAGATTGCAGCACTGGAATACCATCTTGTTAAATTATAATTTTACAATGGAGTACCAACCATCTAAAAAATTAGGACATACAGATGAATTATCTAGGTCAATACCTAAAAATGTGGAACCGTTGGAGGACACTTTCATAGCAGCTCTAAAAATCGAGATGGAAATTGATAAAAAACTTTCTGTGCAATGTAATACAGGAATTACCAGTTACACTGGATGAAATTAAAGAAAAAGTGGAAAAGGATGTCTTTATTGCTAAAATAAAGAAGCAATTAAAAGAAACTAAATAACAGAATCTAGAATTGAGTGCATATTTGATATGCGGTGATGTTGTAATGTACAGACAAAGAATTGTAATACTGAGTGGGTAACAGAAACGTATATTAAAGGATTTTCATTCCAGACATCCTGGCATTTCAAGAATTAAATCTTTTATGAGAAGTTTTGTATATTGGACCGGAATGGACCAAGATATTGAAAAAACAGTAAAAGCATGTAAAGGTTGTTCTCTAGCAGCAAAACTACCTATCACAAACATAGAACCTTGGCCAAAGACAGAAACTCTGTGGTCAAGATTGCATATAGATTTTGCAGATCCTATGGATGAAACATATTATCTAGTGGTATTTGATAATTTTATGAAATCACTGGAAATTTACAAGTGCAAAAATCCTACATCCTCAGTGACAGTGAATTTCTTGCATGAACTGTTTGGGTCTAATCACTGGATCTAATCAATGCCTTTATCCACTGGGCCAGTTGGTTAGATCCAGTCACTAGACCCAAAGAGTTGTGAGTTCAATATCAGGCTACAGCAATGGTGAACCAAAACTTGGAGTGTTGAGTTAATAGCAAATAACTGAGACATCTGGAAGAGGCATGGCATGTGGAACTAGAACAATCTACCCCAGTGGACAAAATAAAGAGTTTAGTGTGAAATTCCAGTCACCTGAAGAAGGCCAGAGTGTACAATGGCCAGAGCATACAATGTCCAAAACATTGTGAATATGACAACAAAGATGAGGATAACAGTCCAAATAATGTAAATATGTAAGTAATCATAATACCTCATCTCAGAGATATAGACAGATAATGATTTACAAAGTAATCTCTTCTTTGGACATATTATTCTACAAGTTCTGTCTGTTTCATTTTTGATTGCATTTTTCTAATTTTCAGATGTGTTGAGTATTGCACTCACAGTTGTGGATAAACTGTCCAACGTTCATATTTTGTTATTTTTCACGTTTGAAATGGTCTAGCATGACATCATGTGTAATAGCTATTAGGAATGAGGTCAAATGAAAAGAATGCAATTTATTTTTTTATTTTTTTTTTATTGTCTTATTAAAATACTTATAAAATATGATTTACCAAAATAAAGTAATCTCTTCTTCAACATATTATTCTACAAGGAACTTAGAAAGATTAAACAAACCCATATCAACAATAATTTCCCTAACCATGTTGACAAACAAATAAAATTAGCCATAACAAAATTTAGAAAAATAACGCCAGACCTCTCCCTGACACAAACAAAAATAAATACACCATTAACATATTCTATCATAACCAAATGGATTCTAATTACAAGCAGGATGAAAAAGCAATTAAAAATATAATTCACCAGTATACATCATTCAATGATACTAACAAACACATAAGATTTATCATCTACTACAAAACGTTTAAAACATCTAACTTCATTATTACCAACAGCACTGAGCCTTATAAATTACTCCTATGTAAAAATAATGTCTGAATTCTAATGCCTCCTGTGAGATTGCATCTCCAACACTAATAATCAAAAAACAACATTAAATCAACACTTCTCCCCCTTCACTTGGACATGAGTAGAGGCTTACACCTTGTTTCTTGTTTAGGAAGGGGTTCCCGGAACTTTCTCTCTCTCTGGCCTCTGTACTAATGCTGCTGTGTTTCTCCCAGGATGTGTGCAGTCTGTGGCATTACCTCTTCATTCTGAGGGTACACGGTTGACAGTTCCCTGGAAACTGTTTCCGACTGGTAGTTAGGAGCCCTAACTCTTGCGTAGTATCTTGAGCGGCCGCTCTGATCAACAGTTGTATAATATCGGGGTGTCTGTAGTGCCATGTCGCGCATGAATAGGTGTCCCTGCAGTCACTTCCGGTGGGCAACCCTGCGGCCACATTATGATGCAGGCTGTGCCATATTCTCTCTGCCCACGTCACGGGCAATAACCGTCGGCTTCTTTTACCTCAGGCCTTCTCATCTTCCAACCATAATTCCACATGATGACTTACAAAGATCGAAAAAGTAAACCTAAACCAGCCCTTCAAAAATCACCTAAACCCCTCAACATTTCGTTCTCCAACATCCGTGGCATTAGAACCAATTCATGCAGTGTGGAATCTTTCCTCACTGCAAACTGCCAGGAGGTCTCTGTGTGAGACCAATCTCCTCTGATCTCTCGATCCCCAGCTACCTTCCTCTCCTCAGAAAAGACTTTCTAACCCACATGCATGGCCTTGGTATCTACGTCAAGGACCATCTCCCTCTGGCTAGAGAGTGCTCTCTCGAGTCGCCGGACCATTTGTACATGTGTCTCCGGCTATCTCTTCTCAATGCTGTAAGCTATCTCTTTTTTCTCTATCGCTCTCCATCCTCTCAGGACTGTGGAATACTTGATATCATTTCTGACAACATAGACAAGGCTCTCTCTCTCCATCCGTTCGCTCACATATTTGTGTTTGGCGATTTTAATGCCCATCACAATAAGTGGCATAAGAATGCTACTACTGACCTTGCAGGCATTCATACTCTTAACTTTTCAGTTTCTCAATCCCTCACACAGATAGTTGATTTCCCCACACGCTTTGCTTACAACCGGGACAGTAAGGCCTCTCTTCTCGACCTGTGTTTTACCTCCATCCGAGTCTTATAGTGCCACGCAGCTCTGCCCTCTTGGTAGCTCCGATCATGCTGTAGTGTCTGTTAGCATCTCCTTCAACCCCACCCCCTGCAAAGAGCCTCCCACCACCAGAACCTCATCCTGCTATCAATGAGCTGACTGGGACTCATTCCGTGATTTTCTCTGCGATGTCTCCTAGGATGCTGTATTTAAGCTCCCCGTTCAAGAATGTGCTTCAGAGGTCTCATCCTGGGTTAAAGCTGGAATTGACGCTTTCATCCCCTCAAGGAAATTCAGGGTCAAATTGCGCTCCTCCCCGTGGTTCTCCACTGCTTGCTCAGCCGCCCGTAATGAGTGTAAGCGTGTCCTCAACGAAGTTAAGTCACTATTTGCTGCTCGGATGAAGGGTCGTATTGCATCTCGCATATTCATCTCCAAGGATTACTGGCGTCTTTGCAAGAGTGTTCTGAACAATAGCAAATCCTCTATACCCCCCCGTTCAACCACTTTGAGGTCCTGACCACCTCTGCCGACAAGGCTGAATGCTTTCCTCGGAAATTTTCTTCCAATTCAACGCTTGACTCTTCCGGTGTACCCATACCCGATTTCCCTCTCAGAACTGAGGCCCTTTTGAGCGGGTTACATATATCCCCGTCATTGGTATTGGGCATTATCTCTAATTTAGACCCCCACAAGGCTAGTGGTGGAGATGGGATACCAGCCATTGTCCTGAAGAAATGCGCGCCTGAATTGGCGCCCGCCCTCTCTAAATTATACAACTACTGCCTCAAGGAGTCTTGTTTTCCTGACTGCTGGAAGTCCTCATCCATTGTTCCTGTCTTTAAGAATTCTGGCGTCCCCTCCGACCCTTCTAATTACCGTCCTATCAGTCTCCTACCCCTCTTCGGCAAATTCTTTGAAGGCCTTATCAACACCAAAGTGGTTAATCACCTTACATCCCATAATCTGCTCTCAGACAAGCAATATGGTTTCTGCTTTGCCCGATCTACAGCTGATGTGCTTACGGCCATCACTGAATTTGTCTACCAAGCTCTTCATAATAAGCTTGTGCCGTGGCCCTAGACATCTCCAAAGCGTTTGATAGGGTTTGGCATGCCGGCCTTCTTCGCAAGCTTCGGGGTTATGGTATTACAAAAACAAATCTAATGTCGCTGACAAATTTAACCTGGCAGTTCGTCTCGAAAAGGACCTCCAATCGGTTGTGAACTGGGGCAGGAATCGGTTGGTTAACTTTAATGCCTCTAAAGCAAAACTGCTCTCTATTAATCACCATAGGGATCCTTCCCTGCTTCCCATTAGAATGTCTGAATCCCAACTTCTCGAGAACTCCTCTCTGCGGCTGCGCGGTCTCACATTGTCCGCTGACCTGAGATGGAGCAAATACATTGAGTCAATTGCTTCATCCACCGCAAGTAAAGTTGGCTCCCTATGCCGGGCCAGGAAATTTTTCTCCCCAGAATCGATCCTTCAAATATACAAATCAACCATTCGCCCTTGCATGGAGTATTGCTGTCATATATGGTCCGGAGCCCCTTCTTTTTGCCTCGGGGCTCTTGATAAGATCCAGAAATGGGTATGCAACATAATTGACCCTGATCTGTAACCTCGTTTGCAGATGCTCTCTCACAGACGCGCCGTCGCCTTGCTCTGTCTTTTTTACAAGTACTTTCACGGTAATTGCTCCGATGAGCTGCTTTCGCATGTTCCCAGGCTTCATGAATTCAAGCGTCCTACGAGGCTGGCATCCCACTCCCACCCTTTCACTGTTGAAACTGTTAAATGTAGACGTCTCTTCTACTCCAATAGCTTCATATCTCGCACCTCTCGCCTGTGGAACTCCCTTCCCGATTCCTGTTTCCCTGACAACTATAATCTCCAACTGTAACGTCAATCGACATCTCCAGTTGCCTTGATCTATCCACTATCCTTCTCCACATACTTTCCTCTTTCACTCCTATCTGCTCTCGCTCCAAATCTTCTCTAACCCCTTGCGTGCTAGTGGCTTCCAGCCTTGCTTGGGGTGAAAAACTTAAAAAAAAAAATACTTACATTGGGTACACATGCACCACACTCTCTTGCAGATTGACCTGTCACCTGTGAAAACTCAATACAAAACGTGCACAGATCACCAAGCACATCATAAATGACCATTATCAACATAAGACCAATATTAGTAGATAACATCAAAATAATCGACAACACCCAATGCAAGGAAAGACTCAAAACTCTAGAAGCTATGCAAAAACAGCCCACATTAAATAAAATATCATTCACCACAGGAGAAGTTATCTTGAAATGTATATGATAATTAATTTGTGCACATATTTTAACGATATTATAATACAAAAATAAAATAAAATAGATAAAATGCATTCTCTTTGTTTAGCCTCCTTCCCAATAGCCATTACACATGATATCACATGAGACCATTTCAGATGTCCAGCTTTCCAAAGAATACCAGTATGCAGACAAAGGAATTTTAACTACCACATAAACACCATATCAGTTGTAGATAATGACTGCAAAAGTCAAATATATGAACTTCAGTCACTTAATCCACAAATTCGAGTGCAATAATCAATATCTTATTCGAAAACTGGGAAAAAAACAACAACAAATTAAACAGACATTGTTGGTTCTTTTTAATCACATTTGTTTGGATAAATATTTGCTGCCTAAATATACCTTATTATATATATATATATATATATATATATATATATATATATATATATATATATATATATATATACACAGTGCTATTCAATAAAAGTGACTCACCTGATTTTTTTTACTTAAAATTTTTTTCGTCTATTGTTTTTGGGGTCAAACTAATTATTAATCTTACTAATATAAAGATCCCTTCCCGACCATCTAGTAAAAAAGTTTAATCACCCTAAGGTATTCTATTAATAATTATAATTTTGGATATAAATGAGATTTAGGGAAAAACACTGTGCAAAAAAAGTGACTCACTTTTTTCCTGCAACTAGTAATCAATAGAAACATAACCGAACAGCTTTAAATAAAGAATAATAGAGGTATAATTTATTTATAATAGGTAATATAGTTTGAAATATTTAATAATCTATGAGTCCTCCTTTATTTTGAATAAACTTTTCAACCCTTTTTGGCATTGACATGATTAGGTTCTAGCAAATCTCATCTCCAAGCATTGAATTCCATTCGGATATGAAATTCACAATCAAATCCTCTTTGTTGCTCAACTGCTTTCTCGAAAGCCTGTACTTTATAATGCCCCATAAGTTTTCTATGGGGTTGAGGTCAGGAGATCGGGGAAGCCATGTCATAACACTCACCTGCTTCTCATCAAAGTATTCCTTCATCAATTTTGATTTGTGACAGGGAGCATTATCCTGCATAAAAATGAGCTTGGTGGGGTTGATTTGCACCCTTTCAGCAGAAGGGAGCAGACAAGACTCTAAAATTCTCTTGTACTGCTTGCTCCTGAGGATCTTTTCAATAGGTTTTAAGAAACAAGTTCCATGAAAAGAAAAGCATCCCTAGAACATTATACCGAACGGATGCTTGACAGTACTTACTGCTAAATTCAAAGAGCTTTCAAAGCTTCTTCTTCGGATTTTAGATCGCTTATCCTTTGAATTTAGCTCAACTTTCGTTTCATCGAAGAAGTGAACATTTAGTAAAAAAAATCGGGTGAGTCACTTTTATCAAACAGCACTGTATACTAAAGTTTATATTATTAAGATTATACTAAAACCATAACAAGCTTATGTGTAGTACATGTCTCACCCAAGATCATCACAGAATATATTTTATACTCAGTGTGATGTCAAAGAAACCAGGTGCAGATTCATGCATCGCTGGAATTTAGAGGCTGCCATGACATGTGAACAGGTGATGGGTATACATAGGAAAGAACCATAAAACAGACAGATATATAAAAACCAACCCCAAGGGAGAAAGACAGTCTTTCTCAGACATTGCACACAAGAATATAAGATTCATGTTTACATGAGGGAGCAGGGAATCTCTTACACACGCACACACGCACAGAGCCACAGTAATTGACAAAGTTCAGAGTTGAATAAAATATAATGTTACATATGAGAGATTAAGTGTCATGTTCTCATATGAAAATATTTCATTACATATGCATTATGAAAAGTTTCATGGTAATTTCAAGCACATGAGATAATCCATTTGTGATTCAATAAAACCAATAATCAAATACCTAAAATGTTATCAGTTCCTTTTATTCAAATGAATTTGTAACTATGAATGGGGACTATATATATATATATATATATATATATATATATATATATATATATATATATATATCAAGTCCGGATATTGATACAATTATTAACTCAAATTTCATCAGAAAATTTCACTGTATAGTATTTGACCTACATGATTAATGGAGAAACATTTAATTAAGTACATTAACAAAGAAAAATGGTAATGTTGAAAAATAAATATTTGCCACATAAAAACCTTTTTTAATCACAAGTCTATGGAGTCATGGATTTGCCTATACATATATATATATATATATATATATATATATATATATATATATATATATATATATATATATATATATATATATATATATATATATATATATATATGTGTATATATATATATATGTATATATGTATATATATATGTATATATATATATATATATATATATGTATATATATATGTATGTATATATGTATATATATATGTATGTATATATGTATATGTTTGAATTGGACATAGTCCGACAATTTATTTAAGACATTTATATTATGTTTAATGTTCTTTTTATAGATACAAGTATTTAAGCAAATGCTTTGTTTTATAATAAACAGTATTAAATAACATTTACCGGCCTGAATGTCCGAGAAATTTTCATAGAAAATTTTCGCTCTCCGACAGGAATCGAACCTGTATCCTATACGGAACCATCATTTCGCGTGATGTGCCTTAACCGTTCGTCTGGTTAGCAAGGTCGATTTTACTATCTTTAAACTTAAATCTTCCATGAATCTCTTCTATTCATATCTGCTCTAGCGTATCAAATGTAAACAAATGACGTCATATATTTTTGAATTGGACATAGTCCGACAATTTATTTAAAGACATTTATGTTCAGGCCGGTAAATGTTATTTAATACTGTTTATTATAAAACAGAGCATTTGCTTAAATACTTGTATCTATAAAAAGAACGTTAAAGATAATATATATAAATGTCTTTAAAACAAAAAAAAAACATGATTTGCATTCCTCAAAGACTTGTGCTTTTAACTATTGTAATCACTAAACCCGATGCGATCGAATTTCTAGAGTTTTCATAAAATTAGTTAGGGGGGTAATAAATATAAAAAAAATATTTCTGCCATGACTTTAATAAAAGAAAACATATTTATAGTAATTTCGATCATCTGTGAATACTTCCTGAAAGTTTCATTAACATCCGACAATTATTTTTATTTTTGCAAGATTTTCCAAATTAATGTGTGACATACAAAAAAAAAACGTGCTAAAAAAAAATTGTATATGTTATTTTACAAGTTCCGGTGATACAAAGAGAAACAAGGATTTTTAAATGAAAATTCAGATTGTTCTAAAAAGAAAGAAAAATTTTTTTTTAAATAATTAAAATAAACTTTGATCTTTCCTCTTAATAATAACATAAATATTTAGACGATAAAATTTTGTTTTCGTCAAGTTTGGCGTCTTTTTCATCATGCTATGCTCTTATTTTAGCGATCTCGTGGAGGTACCAAAATGTAAGAAGACATATTCCGTTTGAAACGAAAAATGTAAATTTTTTAAAATGCTATTTTTGATTATGACCCTTTTTTTTTTTTAAAGAACTTGATTTTTTATTTTTTTAGCACTTTTTTTAGCAACTTATTTTTTGTACGTATGTTCATCAAACAAAAAAATTAGCAATGAATTTAAAACTTAAGTATTCACTAGTTTTTAATTAAATTCGTTTCTTTTATATCTCTAAAAAAAATGTAATAAAAATAAAATGACTCATTCTACCAAGTTTTAAAAAAACAAAAAAAAGCGTATAGAATAAAAAAAATCATTCGTAAAATAAAATTATTGGTTAGAGGAGGTTAATAAATACCAATTTCTTGAACACTACTAATTAAATTTTTTTATTTTTACATTATCACACACTTTTTAACTCGGGGGGTGGGTTATACGCTATTAAAGTTTGTTTTTTCATTAGGTTTTTTTTTTTAAACTTAAAACAATGAAAATAACGTTTATTTAAAACTTTTAAGCAAAAAGTAAACATTACGTTTGCCGCCGCGAAATCTAGTTCAGTTAATTTACTCAAAATATTTTAAAATAAACAGGACAAATAGTGAATTTTAAAGCGATTTTTAAATCTGTTGTTTAGTTTACATTTTTCATAGTGACGGTTCGATGAGTGAAGACTTAAGCAACAAGATAAATTTCAAAATCACACTGAAAAATTTTTTAAGTGTGCATTTTTTCTGTCCAACTCCAAACTGAAAGAAAATATTTCATTAAGTTCAGATAAGCACCAACTGTCAGTTTTTTTTTTAATTATTTTTGGTAGGTTTTGGGACGAATTTTTCCTATGTTCACAGTCAATTTTTTTCATAACCATAAAATAATTTTTTGAACACTCCTCCCTAAAAGTACACATGAAATATAAAAAAAAAAATAGATATCTCCACTAATTCGCAAAAAAAAAAGCATACCACGATAAAAAAAAATACCACAAACTTGATAAAAAAAACAGAGTTTTATTGTTAAAATCTTTAAGAGAAAAGAAAAATCAAAGTTTTTTTGTTTTTTTTTATTATCTAATTATATTTTTAACCAAAATTTCCATCGTTCTTTTTAGAACGATGGAAATTTTGGTTAAGAATCTTGTCAATGAAAGACACACTGATTTGAAAATTCTTGCAAAAATCAACTAATTGCCGGATTTTAATGAAGCTTTCATAACTTATTCCCAAATTAAATTATTTTAGATTTGTTTTTGTTTTTAGAAAATCTTGGTAAATATTTTTTTTTTACATCTGTTACAGCTCCACTCATTTAATTCTGTGAAATTTTGAGAAATTCATTTTTAAAGCGCTTAATTTTTGTTAGTTATAAAGACATGTCCTTCGAGAATAATCTCTAATATTTTTGTCAAACAGGACCCCATTTAGAGAAAATCTGCTCTGAATTGTAAAATAAAAATGCAATAAACTAAGACATTATTTAATTAGAAAAACTAATTATAGGCACTATTTTCTTTAAAAAATTTCGATGAATAATGAATTTTTACAATAATTATTTTCATTTTTTTTAATTTTAATTAGAATAAAGACATTTTTATGTTTAACATTCTTTTTATAAATACAAGTATTTAAGTAAATGCTCTGTAAACAGTATTAAATGACATTTACCGGCCTGAATGTCCGAGAAATTTTCATAGAAAATATTCGTCCTTTGACTTATTTACTTAAATTTTGTATCTATAAAAAGAATGTTAAACATAAAAAATGTCTTTAAATAATTGTCGGACTTTGTCCATTTCATAATGTTAGAATAATTTATAAAATTTTAAGTATTTTAAAATTCTGTATTAATTTGTAGCATTTAGGTGATATTGTTAAGTAAAAACTATATTTACTAATCATAAATAGAAAAGCTTACTGCAATTCAGCAAACCCTACTAAAAAGTGTAATGAATTTGTGTCTATGTATAAATGTGCCAATTTTTGTAAACATGGCTGTCCATACATGTTATGAAATAAAATAAGACATATCTCGGCTGATTTGCAGGCAAATAAACTAACATACTCAAGAGCGAGAGTCGTGTGTGAACGGGACAAGGCCCCGTCACAAAATGACTATTATCGTCGTTTACGCATATGCCCGACGCACGAGTTCCGGTCGAAAAATAAAATATTTCAAAGTGCTTCTATTTTTCGACCAATAAAAATGCTTCCCTCCTAATTATACTCGCGTCGTTTTTCGAGCCCGTTAAGTCATAAAAAAACGCCATAAAAAGGGTCACACGGGGAAGTACAAAGCAGTCAACGGGAGGCCGGGGAAGAAATCTGTCACGGTCAGTCTGGGCAGTCAGCAGGAGGAACGCCATGCCAACCAGTGGGAACTACTATGAGAGATCAACCCGGATCGGCAGCCGGCTTATGAACTATACAACAAGGTAGCTGTCCCAAAACCACACGTTCCTATTGAAATAAATCATGTAAATCTATTTCTGCTGTTGTCATATTTCTGTCTTCCAACCATACGCTTGTCTATAACAATACATGACATTATCAGATGAAAAGAGTGGTAACTATAATAACTTTAAAATTTATTGGTAATTTTCTAACATTTCCTCAACAAGTGTCTGTTTAAGTAAGACTATATAACCAAAATACCTAAAATTCAATGAAATATTGGATTACTTAAAATATTTTCCTAAATTTTTAAGATTACTGAGTAGTTAAAGATTATATAAAAAAGGTGTTCTCATATTGAAGCAATTTTCAGTTATGTGCCATTTACTTAAAAATGCCAAACATTAAACTATTGATAAATGTGTCAACACCTCATAAAACACCCATCTTTGTGTTAAAAAAGGCTTTTCTGTGATATTTTAAACTAAAAGTAAGTAATATTTGTTTCAATTCAGTTACTTTTCTGAAACTTTGAGGAAGATTATCTTTTATTTTTGAGAGATTTAAAAAAAAATTATGTTGACAGATTTGTCATTGAGGCCGATTTTAGTGATTTCAAAAAAATATAACATTCCAATCAATTTAAATTCAGTTTGAAATACACTAAAGTATTTTGCTATTGGAAATATTAAATTAAATCTATTAGCTTGGAATTAAAACTAAAATAAAAGCTTCAAGAAAGATTTTTCATTTTTAAAATGCATTTTAAACCTGAGATATTGTTTATTTTTTGAAGGTACCTAATTTTAGTGATACCTAATTAAGGCCAATAAAACAGGAAACTATTATAAAACTGACATAGATGCATATTATAGAGCACTTAATAATAAAGTTACCAAGTTTTACAAAAGTTGGGAAATAGACATTAATAAAGAAATAGCTGTTGATTTCAAGATTGATTAAAGTATCTACAAATTGCATAAGCAGCAATCTTTGATTAATATTAAAAATTACAGACCAAACTTCCAGAACAACACTATGTGTAGATTAGTCAACCCTACAAAAAATATCGGAAAAATTTGTAAAATCATTCTGAAAAGAGGATTGGCTATTAATCAGTGGCATAATACGGAAGAAGCCATAGATTGGTTTAGAAAAAAGAAAAAAAGAGTGTGTTCATCCAGTTTGATATGAATGATTTCTACCTGTCAATTACAAAAGCACTTTTAATGGATGCAATAAACTATCTCACACTTAGCTAGAAGGAAATAAGAATAATCAGACAGGCCTAAAAACCCATGCTGTATGACAGCGGATATATATGGGCTAAAAGAAAGATGAATTTAACATTGCTACAGGGACATATGATCCGGCAGAGACACATGAAATAGCGGGAATATGTAACGATTAAGATATCTATTTGAGCTCAACAGCATAGAGCTTTATGGAGATGGCAGCGTGATAATGCTATGAAAGAAAATCCAAGAAACATAGATAGATCAAGAAATGAACTGGAAAAATTCTTTTAAGACCAAGATCTAAAAATTACTGCTGCGATTAACGGAAAACTCAAAAAGAGATCAACTTTCTAGATGTAAACTTGGAGTTGAATACCAGTAAATAAACCATAAACGAACTAAACAGCCTGAAATACATAAATACTAGTGAATCAAATCATCCACTGATTAACACTAAATTAGTGTAATACAGATTGGCAAATGATTCTCGTAATAAAAATGTATTTGATAAAGCTAAACTCAAATATTTAAAATTCTTCATAGACAGTAAACACAAAGTAAATACATGGAATACAACATGGGAAAAAACATTAAAAAACACACAGCATCATGTTATAGTTTAACTTCCACTCACTTATAGCTACAGCATAAAAATGAATATCAGAAGAATCTTCCTAAAACTAGTCAATAACAATTTTAGGAGTTCTCCAACATTAAGAAAGGTATTTAACAAAAACAGTCTAAAAGTAAGCTGCAGTTGTGTTAAGAAATATGAAAAAATTAATATCCCATCATAAAAAAAGAAATTATTGAATAATTACAACTGCAAAAATAATGAAGCAAGAGAAGAAAAATATAGAAAATGTAACTCTTTTTTCTTATTAATGTTTATCCTATTCAATGCCCATCAGCCACTTGAGATAGAGGGTTACTAAAGGAGTTTGTTGTGCGAGCTGTAACGGTAAAAGATATTAATTCTTGTTTATGGTAATAGTTCTAGATTGGTGGCAAGGTCTCATCAATTTACAATTGAAATGGCTAGATGTATCTATAAGTTCTATGCTAACAGTTTCTTCTATCACACTTCTCACTTGTGGAACTCTCTTTTGGATTCTTGCTTCCCAGTCAACTTTGATCTTCAAAAACGTAAATACAATGTCAGTTGTTATCTTCTTAATTTTTATTCTTTTATCAGCCTCTCTCCTTAATAATAGTTTTTCTCAATAACCTCTTGCATCCTAGTGGCTTTATGATCTTGCTGGGGGCGAATGGATTAAAAGAAAAAAAAGACAGTTTATGAGGATATATGGGGAAGATAATGGTTAACCCTAGACTTGAACAGGTTAAGATTGTAGCAATAACTAGCAGAAATGCTATTTTGGCTCAACAGAAACAGAATGGAAACAAAAATTCTAAATTTCAACCTGGTAAGAATGCTGAGGATACCATGGGCTGAATATGTGAGCAACAATGAAGTTTTAGAGAAAATGGAAACAAAAAAGAAACTTATACTTAACATCAGGAAGTGACAGTTGAAATTTCTAGAGCACGTAATGGGGAAAGAGGGCTTGGAAAATCTTATACAGGATAGATTTGAAGGCAAGAGTGATGTTAACCTGCTCTCTTTTTTAGCTGAATAACTCAGTGATTCTTATGACAAATGGTATCGAGATGGCTAAATGTCTTATCTGGAAATCTGGAAAAAAAGGAACTCTATTTAGTAGTTTTTTAGATATTAAACATTTTGTGGGATGGCCAGTTATGCTGTTACACCTGGTATATATATATATATATATATATATATATATATATATATATATATATATATATATATTATGTTTCATTGAAAACCAACAAAAGTTCCTTCATTATTTTTTATTTATTTTTTTCTAATGATTTTTTTATTTGTAAATATATTTCCCTATGTATAAGCATTTTTAGCTAACGCCAACCATTTTCAAAGACTTTTTTTGCTGGTTGCTATGTCTTCAGTGTAATTATTTTATATATTGCATATTTGCTGCCCATATATACCCTATATAAATATATATATATATATATATATATATATATATATATATATATATGGTGCATTTCAGAGTAGTTCACACAAAAGCATTCTGATCATTAGGCCCAGGCTCAAATTTAACCATGCTTGACTTGTTAAGGAAGTGACTTCTTGATAATATCAGCCTGGGGTGATAATGCCATCATGTGGTACCTTCAGGAAGTGTGTGAAAACCATATCCCAGATCGACTTAAACCATATCAATCAAATTGAGTCGATGGAACTGTTCGTAACTTATCAAGGTGCATGCTAGCACAAAGTCACAGAAACTGTAACTAAGGTCTGCTCAGAAAATTTGCAGTAGAAACCACATTTTGGCCTTGTGGGTGTTAAAGAACCAGAAATGTGTTTGCAGCAGGAATTAGCTAACCAACCAAACAGACAGACATACTCAGAAATGTCCAGCCAGCCAGTTACTTTATATTAAAAACACTTGTGAAAATGTCATGGTTTTCTTATTTTAATTTTCTGATTAATCTTAAGTTAATGATTGAATAAGCTCATGGAGAGTTCTATAACAATAAAATATCTGTAGAATTTCCTCTAACTCATTATTAAATATCTGAGCTTAACAACTTTAACAAAATATTGCAATAACAATCATAAATATGAATGGTGGTTGTTATTTTAAAAAGTAAGGGGGAAAAAATGAAAAGATTTGAAATTGGCAACTTTTTCCATTTCATAGAAACAGGTGTTAAACACTTCTATCTTCCATTCTTCCATTCTTTCTTTCTTTCTTTGATTCTCTTAGCAAAGTCAAGTAGCATCTCTGATATGTCTTTTCCATCTTTCTACACAATCAAAACAGAATAGTCCATTATTTATAATGTATTGGCAGGATGTGATGTACATATGTACTAACTAAGAAACTAAGTTGGGGACAAGCAAAATTATAATAAGATTTTTAGATATAAATAATCAGGGTAATCAGTTATTTGTGAGGGGTGTTAAAATACAGTAAGATGTTGATACAATAATTGAACTGTCTTTGGTGTATATTTTCAATTTTCACTAACAAAATACCAATAACAACTTTCCAAAGTTAATAGACTCCATTTAACTGCTGAGAAAATTTTCATATACCATCTTTGACTTTAATGGTCATCTATCAATTTTAACTCTTCACCAGAAAAAAACTGAAAAGCAGCATTTTCTTTGTTACCTTAAGTATTTATTAAGTCAGGTTTTGATATTATAAATTATTTCTGAGTACTTATATTAGTTTAAGTGTTAAAAGGATACTTTTCCCAGAATAAGACTTTGCTGGATCTTTGGAAATTTCAGGTTCTTTTGAATCTATGTGTTGTATAAAGCTTTTGAAATTAGTACAATTTAGTTCAATTCAAGATCAACTTAAATTGATGATATCTTAAAATGTGTCTGTAGAATTTATAAATAATATAATCTATGTATTTTTTCCTTAATAATTTTTCTACTGTAGTTAAAATAGCAATTTTGGGCATTTATGACATCTGCAAAAACTCAATTGCATTCATGATTTTCCTCATTTTTTATTAAAATCAATATTATAGCCTGTATAGTCAGAAATGCCTAAGAACTTTAAAGCAGTTTTTCTTGTGTTACATTTTAAGCTTGTAACTGTGCTTACCCTGACTTCTCAAAATAGTCTTCATTCTGAAAGTTATCTTCTTCAAATTCTCAGCTTTCTAAAACCACTTAAATCATTTAACTAATAAATAATGACCCAGTTTCTTAGGCCTTGCTACATATTTTTCTTAGAGTTTGTTGCATTTTGACATATATGAGAAAGAGAGGGTGAAGGGTATAGTGTGTGTGTGTGAAAAATGTGTATGTATATAAACATAAATATATATATATATATATATATGCAATTTTTATATATATATTATTTATATATTACATATGCATGGTACTTATTGGAAAACGCTGAATATAAGTGATAGAGCTAACATATTTAGTTGGATTGATGTGAGTTTGTGACCCTGGGTTTCATGCTATTTGCAATCATCAGACAAACTGATTAATTTTTAAATTTTTGATTTATATATGGTTGCATATATCAGTGTTTTTATGGAAGTGGAAGGAAAAATTGTCTCAATGACCACCTACTAATTATCTGCATGCGTATGACAGGCATGGTTTTTGAGGCCGTCTCGAGAATTGTACAAAAGACCATAAACTGTACAGGAGAAAGTATTGCATGCAAGTGCAGCAGGAACACTGTTAGCTGTTTTATTTCACTTTTGTGTTTCACACAGTTGAATGATGCTTACTTCTTGATGGTGCATTATTCCTTCATGGCAGCTAGAACGATACTTTGATCTCTTTATAGCTACCTCTTCAAAGTTCTTGAATGGAATGTTGATACAAGAAAGGTTGCTCTTCAGTTTATCTTTATAACTGAGCCAAGGTCTACAAACATTTCTCTGACCACTATGGAGTTGACTGTAGAAAAGAGCTTTTGGTATACGATCATTATTCATCCTTGCCACATGGCCAGCCGAACATAGTTGTGATTGCACTATGAAGGTCTTGATGGTACCAATCTTGCATTTCTCAAAAAAGGTTGGCATTTGACACTTGATCATCAAATATCAGATTGTGTAGAGACAACCTTTATGGAGGACATCTAATTAATTAGTGTACCATCTATAAGGTGTCCAAGTTTCAGAGCCATACAAAAGAGTAGATGAAACGACAGCTTTGTACACTTGGATCTTAGTGCAAAGCTTTATTCCCCTTTTGTTCCACTACCTATAACACACACTTTTCTGAAATGTAGTAAATAAAAACCTGAACCATTTAACTAAATATGCTAATATATATGACAGTATTAGATTTTAGATTATACAGACATACATACATATATATATATATATATATATATATATATATATATATATATATATATATATATATATATATATAAATAAAGGTCCTAATCAATGCTGAATTGGTTAAGCACTTTGCTTTACACTGCTTCCTTTCAGATAAACAATATGGCTTCAGTTTCTCCAGGTCTGCCACAGATGTGTTAACAACCATCACTGAATTTGTCTATCAAGCTTTAGATAAGAAATGTGAAGCTTGAACTTTGACTCAAGCTATCTCAAAGGCGTTCAACAGTATTTGGCATGTTGGCCTTCTTTGCAAGCTCAAGTGTTATGGATTCACAAGACAAATATTTGGCTTAATTCAATCATTCCTAAGAAATTGTGTAATGAAGGTTGTATTGAATAGGCACACTTCCAAATCATTTCAGTTAAATGCAGGGATCCCCAAGGGCTCTATCCATCGGCCTATGCTGTTTCTGATCTTCGTCAGTGACCTCCTCAATTTGATCAGTTACTTAATTTACCCCTGTCTTAGTAGCAAGTCTAACAGTAAACATGGCAACTGCTCTTGAAAAGGACTTCCAATAAGTGGTTAACTGGGGCAAGAAGTGGCTTATAAATTTTAAAAGTTGCAAAACAAAACTGCTTTCATTTAATCACCACAGAGAAACATTTCTGCTTGCCATTAGCATGTCTCATGTTAAACTCCAGGAAAGCAACACTCTATAACTTAAGGTCATGTTCTTACACTGACATGAAGTGAAGCAACTCTATTAAATCAATTGCTACATCTACAGATGGGAAAGTTACTTCACTATGCCAGAAAAAATATTTTCATCAGAATCTTGCACATTTATAAATCTACCATTTGTCTGAGCATTGAATACTACTGCCATATCTAGTTTGGGGCTCCTGCTGTATATCTTGAGATTCTTGAAAAAGTTCAAAGAAGGGTCTGTAATGTAATTGATCATGACCTAATATCTCGACTTCAGTCACTTTCTCAGCAATATGACATGGCTTCTCTCTGACTTTTCTACAAATATTTTCATGACAACTGTTCTGGTGAGCTTTTTACCTAGTGCCTTGACTGAATGAAATTAAATATGCTACTAGAATGGCAAGTAGGTTTAACCATTTCACTATTGAACGAGCTAGATGAAACCACTGCATCTATTTTAACAGTTTCTATTCTTGTAATTTGGAACTGTGGAGCTACATTACAATTTCTTGCTTCCCTGCCAGCTAGAATGTTCAAAAATTTAAATGCAGTATCAATTACCATCTTCAGTCTTCATGAACCCTGTTCCCTTATTGTATTTTCCTCACTTCTCACTAAAGTCTTCATATTCTCTTGCACTCCCTGTAGCCTACTGTGTCCTAGCAACATTATCATATCATTAAATTATATGCATTATTTTGTATATATATATATATATATGAGCATATGGCCAAGTGGTTAGAATGTTTGCCTCCTGACTATGAGATCTGGGTTCGAATCTCACCATGGTTAATTTGTCAGGATGGAGACTTTCTGATGTTATTAGAATGGATTGAGGTCGAGCCCAGCATGCAGCACATTTGGAGGGTGCCTGAAAACTATACCATGAGTTGACCCAAGCTTTGTGAGTGAAAGTGGATAGATAGAAATTTTGAGGGCTGTGATAACACAAAGTCGCAAGTTATCGTGGCTCAGGACTTGAGCGTGCTGGCCGTGTTGAAATAATAAAGAAATTTTCATAGAGGACGAATATTTTCTATGAAAATTTCTCGGACATTCAGGCCGGTAAATGTTGTTTAATACTGTTTATTAAAAACAGAGCATTTACTTAAATATTTGTATCTATAAAAAGAATGTTAAACATAAAAATGTCTTTAAATAATTGTCAGACTTTGTCCATTTCCTGATGTGTGACGTCATTTGTTTACATTTGATACGCCATGAGCAGTTATGAATGTACATGAGAGATTCATGGAAGATTGAAGTTTATAAGCAGTAAATTCAACCTTGCCAACCGAACGATCCTCAGTGGCCGAATCGGTTAGAGCACGTCTGGCTATATGACGGTTCCATGTTGGATATAGGTTTGAATCCTGTCAGAGGACGAATATTTTCTATGAAAATTTCTCAGACATTTAGGCTGGTAAATGTTATTCAATACTGTTTATTATAAACAGACCATTTACTTAAATACTTGTATCTATAAAAGGAATGTTAAACATAAAAATGTCTTTAAATAATTGTCGGTTTTGTCCATTTCATAATGTACATATATATATACATATATATATATATATATATATATATATATATATATATATATATATACACACATATATATATGTATATATATATATATACACACACACATATATATATATATATCTACACATATATGTATATATATATATACACACACACACACACACACACACACACACATATATATATATATTAATTAATATGGATTAAATAATATTTATGTTGGTCACACCACAAACTCGCTTTCAAGACACTTAACTCTACCTTTAACTGATAACTCTAACATTTTTAGACATTTAAAACAACATGCCTGCCCGCGTACTCAATTCCGGAAAATCCTTGTTGACAATACAATCATACTTAAACATGAAAACAATAAACAAAAATTAAAAATCCTTGAAACTTTATACATAAAACAGTTGAAACCTAACCTGAACAATATAAACTATGACATCTCCACAAACATTCTTAAATGCCTATAATCTATAGCAGAAGCCATTGGTTTATACCAAGGGCTTCCCATACTTAATACTTCTCGTTTTCACTCTCGCATGGTCATGTGTGACGTCACGAGTTACGATGAGTTTTTCGCTTACTTGGCTCGTAAATAAGAATTTGTCATTACTTTGAGCTTATTCAAACAGCAAGGGTGGGCCATTATTGTGGTTTCGTATATGTGTTGTTTGATTTATTAAAATTGTCATCTTTGATAATGGCTTATGTATGCCGAAAGCTTAGATCAGATTCAAACATGTATCAATATGGTGTTTTCCTTTTGTCTTTCAACGATAATATGATTAAGCTTATCAGACAATATGAAAGGAACTTACTTAAAATAAATAGACAAAACTTGTCTATATTATATAATGAAACATGCATTAATGAAAAATTGCTGCCTAAATATACACAATATATATATATATATATATATATATACAAGTATATGATTGGTATATACGGAATAAATTCCAATAACCAACAATTATTATTCTTAAAAGAGTGCTCAATACAGAGTTGAGCAGATATAATTATTTATTTAAAAATTATAACATAAATATGTTATAAAATCACTACAAAAATAGCCATTTTGTTTCAACACCTCCGGTTTCTTATCAAGTGATGATGTTGAATGACATTCAACATTGTACTTCCTCTGGCAATGATAGATACCTTGTGATATATATATATATATATATATATATATATATATATATCTTTTAAACATGTTGTATTAAATGTTAAAGACAACATAGTGTTGCATATTTTCTTTTGAATTTTCTCATATTCTCTAATGAGACTTTTTATTTGAAAATGATTTCGAAATAAGTATTGTCCGTATGATGACCTAGCGCTTTCAAACATCATTGTTCATCTTCAGGGTCAATATTTTTAGTCAAAAACATGTTTAAAAGAAAAGTTGCTGCCAAATTACACACACACACACACACACACACATATATATATATATATATAAACCCAGAAAATTTGTTAAAATATTAGACGTTAAAAAGTGCTCTATATCAAGTAAGAAAAATCAAACCTGTAGAGCAATTTAATATCTTAAAAAGCTGACCAGAACACTACCGCGTTTTTAATTGCCCAGGTCTCATCAATTGGTTTACCCAGCAAATTAATCAGAGAAAACACAAGAACTTAAATGCCTTAATGTGGCACCAGAAGTAATGGGGGAAGTTGGAATGAAAGGAAGGAAGAGGAGGGGAAAACATCTTCATCCAGGTTTGTATAGCCCCAAAGTTAACTACCTGATGTGCCTACATTTGGCCATAACTTCAGACCTTCCATTCAACAACTCACTGCCAGCCTTGTATGTTGCAATAGCTAGCTTCTCATCCTGACACAGCCTACACAAGTTGCCATTCACTTTGCTATCCTTAACATTCTGTAAAATATTCCATTTAATGTCTGTGCTTCATTCATTGTTTTCTCTAAAGTTCCAGTAGAAGTTAGCCAGCTTTGTATAAAACTTACATTCTGGTATTCTAAATGACGAGGTATGGTTATAACACTTCTTTTTAAATTGGCCCTCAGTGCAACCCATGTACTTTTTTTCACTGCCACTGTCATTTTCTACCTTGGTACAATACACTACACATTCTGTACAACATACCCCATTTAAGGGACAATTATTTTTTATCCTCCAGTTACAAAGGACCTTATTTCCACCTCTCACATCCTATTAAAAATTTGAATTTCTTTTGATCCATGTTTTGATAATATTGCCTGGGTTCCTAGTGCTCAACTTGACTGTATTATGGTTAAATAACTTGTACAGCCTGGAAACTTTCAGGAAGTGCTTATTTAGAAGGCTAAACCATTTTCCCTGTATTTGTTTTTATTTGCATGTTGAAGGGTGGGTTGAACCAAATGACATTCCTTTTTCTTTTTCTATTGTCATCTGTTCTTGGGTCTGCTTGATCCTTGAAACACAGACTGACATTATGCCCCTCCTCTTTTAAGGTAGATACATATTTTTTCATTGAATATTTCTTCATTTGAAGAATTCTTTGACAATTTGCATTGTACACCTAACAGAATACAACTAATTACACTTGATGAGTGGTAGGATGCCATATTTACTTATCTCAAAGATATATTAAGTTTTATAAAAGTTGAGATGGTTTCAGCCAACAGGTTTAGTTCTATGTCCGAAAACTAGACTACTTTCCTGTTGACCTCCACTGTGATGTTGTAATCCAGATCTTTAAACACCTTGTGTAGTTTTTTTCCTGATGCAATCATTATTTCTTTTATTATCCAGTAGCACCATCAGTCCATCCTCCCGGTATATTCCATGGTCATCGATGTGGACAGTTTTATTTATTTTACTTAGGATATAGATTTCCATCAGTTCAGACATCTCTGCCCTGTTGAACGATCCTTGGGGGACATCAAAATTACCAGTTTTGAATTTCTTCATCCATGCTTCATAATACTGATTTACGGCAATGCAGAATGACTTTAATCTGTTCAGGCTTTAAACATACAAAGTCCTTGACGAACATCAAAGCCTCTAATAAACTTTTTTCTCTTATAGATGGACAGAAATTCTTAATATCATATTTGATAATCACATTATTACTCTTACTCAGAATGTTAGTGAATCACTTTAATAAACCCAACAAAGACAGAGCTAGGTATTATAAGCCATAAAATTGTAATGGATACCTGCATACTACTCAGGGTGGCTACACAAGTCAACCAGTGGAAGATCACTTCAGACTGCTTTTCCTGGTTTAATAATATCCCAAACAAGACTAATAATGTGTTTATGATTATTATTATTATTATTATTATTTATAATATTATTATTATTAATGTGTTTTATCTGCTGTACCTTTGTAATCACCATTAAACACTTTCCAAATCTTCTGCACTGCCATCAGGTAGATTGACACCCAAACACTCTGAAATGTTCATATTGGAGCTTCTGGTATGAATGCCTAGCAGTACAGCAGGCCATTTCCAAATTTCTGGCAGAATGAATTGCATCATGGTACTCTTTTTCTCACAGATGCTGCCCAACTGACCCTATTATACTGTGCTGTCAATAAAATCAAAAACAAACAATGCACATGTGTGAAATAAAAAATACAGTGTAACCCGGATATAAGAGACCCTGATATAAGAGAAACCCGGATATAAGAGAGATTTTATCTAGTCCCAAATTAGAGCCTGTGTTAATAAAACAAAATAGACCAAATCCGGATATAAGAGAAACCCGGATATAAGAGACTTCTTCTCCGGTCCTGACAACTCTCTTATATTCGGGTTACACTGTATAACATGGCGACAATTTACCCATCGCATCATGTATATATGACAATATATGTGTGTGTGTGTGTGTATATATATATATATATATATATATATATATTAAATAGTGCAGTATAATTAATATTACAAAGAAGTAGTCATAAAAAGAATAAATCAATAAAGTTAATGTAATTAATGGCAAATTCACTTCATTAACAGACTTAAATAGCCTTAACCTACTAACCACTCATTGAATGATGCGATCCTTGTTTTTAAAAATTGTAAAATGGATTAGATGTTCCATAGATATGATAGTACTTTCAATAATTCTTCTTATCATCAGGCATGGATATTATTTTTCCTTTTCAGATAACTTCTGAGACAAAAATAAATATAATACAGGTTGAATTGTGTTATTATTAACAGTTACAAAATTTGGGAGCGTGCAGTGTTGCAACACAAGAGTTTTATTTTGAAAATTCTTAATGAGAATGCATTTTTAAATATAGTAATATGGCACTTCCACAATTTCTTTTTGTTGTAAGTGTTTTATCAGTCAACATTTACAATTCTTAAAAACAACGATCGAATTATTCAACAAGTGGTTAGTAGATTAATGCTTTATTAAATCTGTTAGTCAAAGTGAATTTGACATTAATTACATTAACTCTACTGATTCATTCTTTATACGACTACTTTTTTGTAATATATATATATATATATATATATATATATATATATATATATATACATGCGCGCACACACACACACACATATGTGTGTGTGTGTGTGTGTATGTATATATGACAGTATTAAATTTATTTCATATATATATATATATATATATATATATATGTTTTAAGACATTTTTTATGTTTATATGTTCTTGTTATAGATACAAATATTTAAGTAAATGCTCTGTTCATGATAAACAGTATTAACAACATTTACTGGCTTGAAAAAATAAATAAATAAATAATTGTCGGACTTTGTCCATTTCATAATATATATATTTTGTGTGTGTGTGTGTCTGATAACAATATATATTTTTATATATCAAGAACAATATTCGGCAAAATGTATGATAAAGTGGAGAAAGTTTAGTTTTGACGTGTTTAATACTTCAGAATTTCATTCGGCTTAATTTGTAAAATTCTAAAATCCCCAGCACCACTTGTTCATGTGCATGTGTAGTTGTACTCACATAACAAATTTAATCTAATGAAATCCTGAAGAATGAAACACATCACTAGTAAACTTTTTCCACTTTGTCATATATATATATATATATATACTTGTCCAGTTATTATGCTGATGCAAAATTTTTCAGTGTAATCAGCCAAAGGTAATAGAATCTTTTTAAGCATTAAGAAAACTTCTGTGGCTAGAAAAATTAAATTCACACAAACTTACAAAAAAGGAGAATTTAAATATTTGTCTTTTTCTTCTTGCTTCATATACAGATATCCACTTTAGAAAATATATTCACTAACAAAAAACAGCTTTAATCTAAGAGTTCAAAATGAAGAAAATCAAAACTATAGCCTTCCAGATCTCAATGACATCTAATGGAGAAGAAAAGAATCGAGTTTAGCAAAAAGTAATTAATTATTCATTACTGGAACCCAATCAAAATCTTACTACCTAATGCTATAATGAGCAATTGATTCATTTGAATGAAAAAAGACCCCAGGAAGCTGTCCAGTGATTCTGTTGCATGATAATTGCTGTTCTTGTTTTACAAATGTTATACAACAAATGTTTACAGTGCTGGTATGGGAAGTTCTTCCACATGTTGAATTATTCTCCTAACCAAATATTCTCAGATTATCATGCGTTTCAATCCATGCTACACTACTTCTCTAGTTATAAACAAAGGCAACATACCAAAATATTTTTTCAAGAATTTATTCAATCAAAGCCAGAATTATTCTTTCATTTTGGAATATACAATTTAGCTGAAAGGTAGCATAAAAGAAAACACTTTATATGAATAAAAGATTTTTGGCAATATTGTAAAAAATGGTAAATTGACTTCTTTTTATGAACAATGCCAAATAAGTGGTCTATCAATAATTAAATCCAACATAATTTCAAATGAGTGAAAGAAGCTTTGGAACATTTTGCTGTTTGTCTTTTAATTTCTCCAATATTTCACCAATCATCTTATCAGATATAATTGAAAATGCTGCTTTTCTTTGGGCAACTCTACAAAGACGTTTTTGATATGTGCCTTCATGATGGCTTTAAGAATCTTGACAGGCCTGAGGTCAAGTGATTTTTCTGGCCACTTGTCAAATACGTTTTTTCAGAAGAATCAAGCTTTATATAGCCCCAAATATATGCCGTCCCTTTATTCACTGATGAGTCAGCCATCAATCTTCACCAAAAGAAGCAACAGCTTGTGCACAGCTCATATAAAAAAATGTCAGAAAATTCAAAGACCACCTGTATGATTGTCAGTGCCATTAAATTACATAAAGAGTAGAAGAGTTATGATTTGGGGATGAATCATCCAGTTGCACAAAGTTGTCATCTTCTAGGTGCTGTCTTCCTTTAGGACATTGGAGAGCATGGCTCTCCACAATTTACTGCCATTTGTACCTTTTAATAAATTTTGTCTTTTTGTTATCTCACCTAAATCTTGTTCTGCCATCCATTTACTCAAGCTTGCTAGATAGGTTATGCATTGTTTTCTTCTGTCCTTCTTGCCTACAATTTTTCTTCATGTCATGTTCCCTCAGGGCGTAGGCGATCATGGCTCTCCACAATTTCCCAACCTTTGCAGCTCTTAATAAATTTTGTCTTTTGTTATATCTCCTAAACCTTGTTCCACTATCCTTTTAGCTAAGCTTACTAAGTATGTTATGCTTTCTTTTCCTCTTGGAAAATGATTCATATTTTCTATCCATATGCAGGTGGTTTGCCACCAGTATAGGTTCTGGATTATTCTAATATCCTTCCAAAATAGGTCAAAGGTTACCTAGCGGTTCTGACAGTTCTTTGTGACATAAAACACTCCTTATTTGCAGTAACAAATTACAAATTTAATGTTATTCATTCACAAGATTACTTCAAGGTTTTTTGTCATCCATACACAGTGATTATTCAATCTCCTATACTTCCATTGCTATTTACATAAGATTAACTTTACAGCATTTCTGTTATTCTAATTACTGTTATTATCCTCTTGTCATTGTTTTTATTCTATTCTGTGTTTACTTATCTCTCCCCAAACATGTCTTCACACCTTCAACTAATTCTTTGCACCTAATCACCCAAGAGTCAAAATTTATCAGATTAACAAATATTTGAAACATTTTGCTAGAAAACCCAAATCAACATCACAAAAGCAAAGAAATGGATAAAGAAGTCGTTAAATATTTACACTGTATTGTTTCAGGCAGAAGCATAATGTCTTGTGACGCTTAAAGGGCTTTAGATTAAATTAGAATCAGTTATGTCTACTGATGCGAAGATTTCTCTGTCACTAAGAACTAGATGTAATATTTAAAAAATATCTTATTGGACCCTCTCAAAGCTGACTACTTCAGTTTTGACCAGTAAGGTAGTTTTTAAATTCACTCATAGTAAATCATGTTAGTTCTGTATAGGTTAAATCTAGCAAGAAACACATCCTTGTCTTAATCCTCTACATTTATCTGTCTATATTCCTGGGATGAGGTATTGTAACTATTTGCACTATTTACATTGTTTGGACTGTTGTCTTCATCTTTATTGTCATATTCACAACATTTCAGTTGTTGTATGCTCCAACCTTTTTCAGGCAATATACGTTGGAATCTTGAACTGAACCCTTTATTTCATCCACTGGGGCAGATTGTTCTAGTTCCATGTGCCATGCCATTCTTGGATATCTCAGTTTCAGTTATTTCCCTTTAATAACTCAACTCTCCAAGTTTTTTCTTTCACATCTGGATTACCAGTGCTTTTATCCACTGAACCATGTGTCCTTGGAGAACTAGAACAATCTACTCCAATGGACAAAATAAAGGGCTAGGTTCAAAATTCCAATGTATATCACCTGAAGAAGGCTGGTCCTCTATTTTTGTTTATTCACTTAACTCACTCTCTATTTGAATGTAAGTTGTTTGTTCCCTGTGCAAGTTATACATTATTTGAATATCTTTATATATTTCATAACATTTTAAGGAGTTCTTTGTGATGTCGTTTTGATTACCAAAATTTGCATTTCTTATTCCAGTGTCAAAATTAAAGAAGGAAAGGCTGTTGTCTATGATGGCATTCTTCCTGCTGTACTCAAAAAGTTATTTGGATCAAATTATATTGGATTCACAAACAAGCATCTTATAATCTTGGAGGATCTTGTCTAGTGGTGTGTGAGAGTAACCTTACACTGATTCACAAATTGGAAAGCCTCAGTGGGAGAAACTACAGAGAAATAATACTGTCATTTATAGCTCACAAAGTGAGAAACAACATGATACTGAACCAAATTCGGCCTGTACTCATTACCTGAGATCAAACCCAAATAGTTTTAGGCCAGGCCAATCAACTACGTAACAGATGCTATCACTTGGATGAGTAACTGAAAATGCTGAGGACAGAAAGTAACTTGCTATCCTTACCTCTGTTGATTTCAGCAAAGCCTTTGATAGTGTTTACTGAGGCATAAATGTTCTAAATATTGTGAGCATACAGGATACCAGTAGTAGTTTTAGAAGTAGATAGGTTCACTTGTTGTCCAGTTCACACTCCTCCCCAGTCTTTTGAGAAGCAATAAAGGTTTATCCCTTGTTTGTTGTTTAGGATTAGGTTTCTGGTTTCTTTTAAAGTCTACTTCAACTCTGCCTAAACTCTGAAATTTTATTTACTATTTATTTACTTTTATTTCCCTTAATAGGAGTAGATAAGTCCACCTATCATCCAATTCATACTCCTCTTGGTTTTTTGAACACAAGTAGAATTTTATCCCTTCTTTCCTGTTTAGGATTAGGTTTTTGGATCCTTCTAAAATCTTTTCCATTTCTTTCACTTCCTGTAGCCCCCACCTTGCATCTTAGTGGCATTATCACCTTACCTGGTGGGAATTGATAAAAACCTATTGGAAAAACTTGTGAAAATACCAGAGCTGGGATACTTCCTGCAGACAAAGAAAATTAATTTTTCCACATACTTGCAGGGTAGTGTGCAGATAGACACCTTATCTATACACTATAGTCTTGAACTTTGCAATGTCTCAAGCAACTGACAATGGAGAGAAGAGCCTTGGATGTTTTACAATAATATCCAGCCTGTACAAAGCCCAAGAGCCACTCAAGGTAAAGGGTTACAGAGTAAAAGGCACAGTTTATTGGGATATGAGGGAAAGATTACATTTAACCCTAGACTTGAACAAGTTAAGATTGTAGTGCTGATTTTCTAAGCATAGCTTAGATGTGGCACAAGGCTGGAAGTATGGGGCACCCAGTGAGGATCAAAGTACTCAGACAAGCTTGATAACCATTACACCATGTCTTGATATCCCAAGTTAAGATTGTAGTGATCGGTGAAGCATCCTCTCGGGAGTTAGTTCCACAAAGCAGTAGTTCATGAGAAGAAGCTGCTCAAGTGGAATATTACATCTCACCAATGGAATATGACAGGAATGAAGGTGGTTTTATACTGTTTTTATGTGTGTGATATGGTGAGACTTAATCATGAAGGTTAAAACTGGTGCAACTAAGAAATGTAGTTTGTTTGAACACTTTCCATGGAAATAGTGATAGAGCACCGAGAGGCTTGCAACATTTTGCTTGTGGGAAAGGGGTCACAGAGTAGAAAATAATTCATCACCCTCAAGGAGGCAGAAATGCTTTTGGACTCTATCAAGACTGGAAAGGAAAAAAATGAAGGTAGACAGAGATCATTCAAAGTAACAGCAATCATTGTCAGTGATGATTTTGCTGATGACCAAGAAATCTGATATCCAATGCAATTCAACAAGCACAAGAGTTGCTTAAATAAGTGAAGATCATAGCTGGTAAGATTGGGCTTCACACAAATGTAAAGAAAACCAAATATATCATTTTCAACCAGAGAAAAGTTGAACACAGTTGAATATTTCAAGTAGATTAGAAGTTAGGTGAGCAGTTCTGATGCCCATATCAAAATCAGCATTGACGGCCCTAGGGTTGCTGACCCCCGCCCCAGGCAAGCTGAATTTCTGAACCCTTACAAATATAATTTTTTAATAAATTACCACAAGGAGAAAAATTGAAACTGTAGAATAACGAGTTTATTACAATATACAACTAAATACAAGCGAAAGATAACATTCAGTATCTTAATTAAAACATTTTTTTTAGCCTTTAGATCTGCAAACATTTTCATGGCACTTTCTACACCTATCTTTGTTGCAAGATCATTTTCTATTGACAAAATAGTCAAAGAATTTAACCTATCTTGAGTCATGGACAACTGCAAGTATGTTTTGATAAACTCTAGTTTTGGAAGATCCCAAACACATGACATGGCAGCATGATGGCACCCTCAGCCTTGATGGCACCCTCAGCCTTGATGGCACCCCGGGGGAATGCCTGTGTTGCTAGTACCTTGAGCCAGCCATGAAAATCAGGAATACTCAAGCATGAATATTTTCTTATGTGCCATGTCTGTTCAGTACATGGGCGATCACAACTTCCTATCATTCACAGCTCTGAATCCCTTTTCTGTCATCCATTTATACAAATTCATTAGGTAGATTATTCATTGTTTCTCTCTGACTTTCTTACTTTCAACGTCTTTTCTGTGTCTTAATTTTTTTAGCTTTTGGAAGGCATCTTTCACTATTCCAATGTACTTTCAAGTTACAGTGTTGCATTCTGTCCACTGTTAAAACACTTCCCATATATTAAAATTTCTGTACTTGCTAGATGTTTGACACCTACAATTCAGAGCTTATATTGTGGACTATTCTTGCTAATAGCCATACATTGCTTGCTTTTAGTTAATGTTCAGTACTTTATTCCCACTTTCTTCTACTACTTTGTCTAGGAATACCAGCAGTTTTTTTTCTGTATCTGCCACCAACATGGTGTTATCTGTATACCTTATGTTGTTAAGATCGTGCCCTCTATAGTTAATCTCGGTAGGAATTCTAGTTCTCTTAGGATGACTTTGCTGTAAAGGTTAAATTTGTTGAGAAGATGCATACTTGTCATACGTCCCTTTTCAGTTTTGAGTACTTGTTCAACTCATTTTCTATCTCTATGCTGGAGGTTTGTTTCCAGTTAATAAGATCTGGAATTCAAGACTACCAAGAAGAACAAAGATAAGGTCGTTCCTAACCTCTCTTGTATCAGTGCTCGTATATGGCACTAAAAAAGGGACACTTACGAAATGAATGGTAAAGAGTCTTGATGGTTGCTACACAAGGATGCTTCATGAGGCACTTGATATGAAGTAACAATAGTACATGGCAAATAAATGCTTTTATGGAAACTTACCAATAGTGAACGAGAAGATCAGAGAACATTGACTATCAGGACAATGTGCATGACATCCTGAAGAGAAACTGTCAAAATTGGTTCTGTGTGATCCACAGCACTGAGTGGAAAGGTGAATGTCATGTTACATACATTAACAACACTGGCTAGCTATCTGTCCAGGATTGAAGGTGACAATAATGAACAGGGAAGTGTGGAAAAAGGAAATTTCTACATCGGCTTAGCTTAAATGAGACTTTAACAAAGCTACATTGCTCTTATCTTATTTCCAGTCTAATTTTTCTCTGACCCCTATTGCATCTATCCATACATATATACATACATACATATATACATACATACATATATATATATATATACTTATGTTTTTTTTCTGTTGAGGTAGGACTGGGATTAATTTTTCACACAGCAAGGTGGGTCCTACCTGACAGAGGATTTCTTGTCATAATGATTTGAGGCAAGGTTTTATAAGGCTGAAGGTTCTTCCTGGTGACCAACTCAGACACCCACAATAGTTCAAGTACACTGTGTGTTTTTATCTAGACAACATCTCTAGGCAGGTTCCCATTTAAGGCTTGAGACCTCATGCTAGCCTAATCATTAGAAAAAAATATAGTCCCAATCTTCTTTTATAAAATAAAGCTAAAGTCTAGTGATCAGTTATTATTTTTGCTTTGACTGTTGTTGACTAAGCTAGCTATCTCCCCCACCTGACTTCAGTGTAGTTCAGGTGGGTAGTTAATGACCCAGCAGGAAAAAAAAAAGTTTTTTCAAATGGCAGATGAACTCCAAGTGTCAACAGACAGCTAAAGTAGAAGTGATGTCTTTATAAAAATCCTGATAATAAAGGATAAATACCTCCACTACCCACTCTAAAAACAATCATAGTAATTCACAACTCACAAATATTAGATAATAGCATGAAGGAAAGACATGTGCAACAGGTGTCGTCCGACCATTATCTAGCAATTCTGCACAACAAAGATAAGATCAAAATCAAGAGAGAGTGTTAGGACACTGTACCAATTTGGAAAAATAGAAAATGTAAAATCAAGAAAGGAAAAAGCTGATTATTAACATTTTTGGAATATGGGAGACAAGATGGAAAATCAATGGGAATTTTATAAGTGATGATCACAGAGTTACAAGGAGAAAAAAATAGCCTTGGGCATATATTCGATAAAGACAAGAGGAAGAGATATTTTGACATATTGGCAATTGTCAGTATAGGTCATACAATGGCCAAACCCTTACAACTATAATCAAGATGGAAAATACCCGTTTGAATAAATCAGTGTATAATAATATCAAATATTTTCTGAAAATGATACTGTTGGCATATGCTTAAGTGACCTTATTTTATATTTCATTTTAGTGTTTCAAAAATTTGTAATTCTGAAAACCTGGAGCATTTTGAAACGAGTATTAGTGATAAAGGGTAAAGATAAAGAGAACACAAACAAAATTTTTTATCATGCTAGCATACTGATATCAGCATGGGTCATATCCTAACAAACATAATTTTTTTCTTAGTCCCATGCTCCATGACAATTTATTTTGTGCAGAAATTATTAAATATTGATATTTTGGGAACTTTACTATAGAACTAATTTTAACAAATTAGTAAAATACATTATTACTATTGTAACAAGTTTGATCATCACTCGTTGTCTAATATTTGTGATCTCGTGCCAGACTAAACTTCTTTTATATGCTTTGTCCCTTCAGGATGTGGGTGATCATGGCTCTCTACAAGTTCCTATCCTTTGTAGCTCTTAGTCTTGTTACTATCCCTCTCTTTTTCTGTTCTGCCATCCATTTACACAAGTTCATTTGGTAGGTTACTTGATGTTTTCCTCTGCCCCTCTTGCATTCACAGTATACTCTGTGAGTATCAAATTCTCTAAGCTTTCTTTCTTCACTAAGTGTTACAAAAAGAGTACTTTTGATCCTATTTTGCTAAGAACTTCCTCATTGCTCACATGTTCCCTATATAATATTGTTAATGAATAGCACATTCTTTGCAAAAAAAAAACTCCCAACTGCCATATCTGCTCACTTCCACTTTTAATTTTTCTCTGCCCTTAACTATCATTGTATATCACCTTTTAAAATAGGTGGTCTTCCTCATATGCAAATGACCATGTTCATAAAATGGCTCAACATCATGCATGCACCTTGGACCTCTTGTAAATGGTGGTTCAGCAGGCCAGACACCTCAAGCACTTTGGATCAGGTAAGTGCAAATATCTATCATCACACTCCCCACTGATCGTATGATCACACAGGTGACAGTGGGAGGGGCGTTTTGTTTCACCCTAGCACTCCTTTGCAGTGAGACAAGAACATCTTCCTCCCCGGTTGAATTGTCAGACATGCTGGGTTCTGAATCAGAATCTGCAGAATGAGGGGGCTCAATAAAGGTCAGTCCCATCTCTCCCTTGCTCTCAGATGGGGTGCCACTGGAGCCTGGTTCTTGCCATTCATTATTCCCTGATGATGTGTCACTGCCATTGTCCACAGGGAGCCCTGAACTGAGCCGTGGACACATGTCTCCCATGTGCCGAGGTGAGATGTCACTGACTACCGACTGTGGACTGGTTATCCCAGTAATGCGACCTGATTTAAATGTACACTGTCCCTGTGGATTTTTCACCCAGACTGAATCCCCCTCTCTGTACCAGGCTGACATCCTTTGGTTGTCAGGCAAGGACACAACATCAATACCTTTCAATCGAATCTGGTACGAATGCAGCAGATTGGTGGGTGCAGACATGGTGGACACATCATCCTTAGGTGTGACATTGTCAGTCCTGACTGTAAAATATGATGTCCACTTAACTCCAGGATGCCCGCTGTGTCGATGGACCTCAGTCAAATGTGCAGGGCACAGGTTACTCATAGCAAAAGCACATACTGGCTGTATAGGTTCAATCTCCCTCTGCACATCATTGAGCCACCTCTGTGTAAGTAAGTCACCTGGTTCTGGTCAGATCTTACTAGTACCACATCAACTAAAAGGTTGTACTCCTTCATAAGTGAGGTTAGCATGTCCAGTCACCACCTTATAAGAATCTCACTTGGGACTTTAGTGCTCAACCAAAACTTGCCTTTAAGAGCATTGGTCAACCAGTGGTACACACAGAGGGAGTCTGTTTTCACATGTAACACCATGGCCCACCACTTGAGTATGAGGTTGACTCATGTTAGCATGGCATCTAGCTCTGCCACATTGATATGTTGGGTGTCCTTTAGCGGTCACAACCATCATGTGTCTTCAACGATAGCACCATCTACATCCCATAGCCAGTGAAATCATGTCCACCCACATGTCCAGCTTGCTCAGGTCAACATACCACTCTCCCTGGGCAGGATCTAGTTGTTGTATCTAGGTGAGCTTGTCTGTTATCAGACATCCCAAAGGAAAATTACTGATTTTGGTGTCCCAGTTCTGTATGACAGCAGTGGCTTGACATTTAATGAAGCCTGTCACTACTCACAGCCATCCACACACAGGAGAGTGTCCCAACAGTTTGCCACACATGAAAAAGATGTTTCTCTGCACCATGCTCATAGGACTGTTCCCCACCCTACTTCCTCGTTGCCATTGCAATCAACCATGCTCCCAACAGACTTCTAGTCTCAGCACCTCTCCATATCCTTGCTAGTTAATTAAGGGCACCACATTCAGGCCAAAACCCAATCTGATTAGACAATATTTCTTTCCTTTGTATATAACTGTCTGGTACGGCTGTAGGAAACCCTCAATGTGTCTTTATTCTGGCAGTTTTTCTGCACAGATATCCACAGAACCCATAAATGTGTTAACATACGTGTTTATTTTGTGATAATCCATTACAGGATGCACCTTATGTTTGTTGGTCTGTAGTACAGCCATCAGTGAAATCAGTCTTTTAGTCAGGCCAAACTCCCCATCAATATATGGCAGCAACCATCCAGGTCTGCAACTCACGCTCATTCTCCTTCCTCAACTCACTAGACACCGGATATTCAGAGATCCTCTTCCCAAGTTTCTCTGGTACATGACCCACTGACTACTTCTAGGCTGCTACCCACACTCCCTGCTGCTCATCAAATTTCGCACTAAATTCGGTTTCATTGATGCAAAGTGCTGCACAGATGGCCATGTTTCCTCAAACTTCACACTTCCAGCCTGTGTGATGTGAGCACTTTAATGGCATCAATACCAAGCAATAGATTGAAATCCAGAAGCTTCCCTCACATAACCAGCACATCGATCATGGCAGTGTTACCAGTTGCTGTGCAAATTGTAACCATACCACTTCCACAGCAGGCCTGTGTGGCACTGATTAATGTGGTTAACACCATATCCTTCTTTGACCAGGACCAACATAGCTTTGCACTCAGAATGGAAGGTGAGCACCCAGACTTGAGGAGAGCCAAACATGGTGCACCATCAATACAGTGACAATAGGCAGCACTGAGTTCAGCTGTTACCTGGGGAATAGACCAGTGTCGACATCCAAACAATCTCTGACCAGGTGATCCTTGCAAAGTGATTGGGACCATTGCACTTAGTATGTAACAGGTGGGATCACACAATCCAGGCAAGCTGCATCACAGCAACAACTGGTTCCTCCACTGCAGCTTCATCTTTCATAAGCACCCAAGCACAGGCCAGCAGCTCCTCAAGAGACATATCATCCACCCTAGAGGTGGACCATAGGTGCCTCTTCATGGAGCCAGATAGCCCCCGTACAAACATGCATGCCATTGCATGATCTGGGATTCCTCCAAAATGGACTGACAACTTCTGCAAATCCCCAATACACATCTACCTCACATGTGCCTCAAATTCTCTTATACGCTGTGACTCTATCAGTGGCAAAGGCAGTGATTAGTGCTTCCTTGATTCAGGTCACATCCAATTTTTCATCCTTGGTCAGTTGTTGGTAAACCACGAATACTCCCCCAGTTAATCATCCAATCAAGCTGCTTCACCCCAGATAGGTCGCACATGAATTCCAGCTACTCGATCCAGTCATTCACAAATCAAGTCCTGTCAAATTTGGGAATAATTTTCAGGTCGAATTGGCCATCCATCTCTGCTGAAATAGCTTCTTAACAAATAGCACAGCCTTTGCAAAATAAATTTCCCAACTGCCACATATGCCCTCTTCCACTTCCAATTTTTCTCTTCTCTTTACCGTCATTGTATACCACCTTTTAAATCAGGTGATCATCCTTGTATGTAAATGACCAACATTCATAAAAAAGCTCAACATCACACATATGACTTGGACCTCTTGTAAATGCTTGTTTTAGCAAACCAGACACCTTCAGCATTTTAGATCAGGTAAGTGCGAATATCTATCATCACAAATATTCTCAGCATCCTTTTGTACAACTACATCTCTGTTGCCTCAAGTCACCTTTTCTGTCTGTCCAGCATTCATTACAATATAGAAAGAATGATATTATATAGCAGTTTAGCTCTTGTTTCTTTGTTCCTACTTGAGTTAAAAAATTAGGAAACCCTGTAAACACAGGATGCTTCCTGTGTGTTTTTCAATTAATTCATGTAAAGTCAAATTGTGAATAATTTGGGGTCCTAACTCTCCAAAATAGGTCTAACAACAGTTACCTTTCAGTAAATTTTCCTTCCAGTAAAATATAAGGTTGGATCAATAAATACATAGCCTGATAAGGTGATATTAGCTGAAGTTTGATCTGAAGCTTTCACTGTATAATGTTCAATTTCTGTGATCAATGCTCACTACTGAATTAATTGCATTAACAAGGAAAGCGATTATATTAACTGATAAATATATGCTGTACAAAATAAATGCTTTTTGATCATATATATGACATCACTGAAAATTCTGAATAAATCTATGAATGTTTATTGAAGCAAATGCTTAACAATCAACAGGAATTTCAAATGACATAAACAAAAGCTGAATCAAAGATTAAGTAAAAAACTCAAAAATACACATTATGTTGGTAAATTCTATTCAATTTCCTTTTTTTCATTCTGAATTTCTGAAACAAGTTATATCCAATCATTTGTAATTTGAATGCTAAAATAAATATTGTTTGTAAGAATGCAATTTTAACAAATATTAAAATCTTTTAAAGTGAAGGAAACCTTTAAAAGACATCAGAATGTATATCCGTCATACTCTCAAGTTTTTGATTTTGTTTATATTCTCCAATGAAAGATTTTTTATTAATTTATTGAACTACTTTCAACATTACTTTGTTCCCATTTATCACTATATTATTAGTAAATCTAGTGTTTTGATATTAAGGAGTTTAAAATTGGTCATAAAATGACTTCCAATAAGACTCAAACTAACACCTCATGCATGAATAGCTTATGGACAACACCTTACACACTTTAGTTGCAGAAGCTTTCATGGTGAGTCAGAGATCTCACTTTATCATTTAACACCCATTATCCTTCAATTATTTCTTACAATATTGCTTTTTCTTCAGTGGTCCATACGTATCCATTGTTTTGTTTACCATAGATATCTACAGTTAATCCCTAAAATAATTTATAGTTTTTACTTGATAATGGCCCCAAAGCACAAAAGAATTGATGCTAGCAATTCAGATATTCTAAACAAATAAGCTGTAAGGTTCTTCATTTAAGTCAGAAGGTGGAAAGGTTGTAATTTAATAAGGAAAGATAAAAAGCATATGCTGAGGTTACTAACATCTATTTAAAGAAAGAGTTTTTTATTCATTACATAAATTATAACATTCATTATATAATTCTTCTGTTTCATTATGAATGCTTATGCCACATCAACATTGAAACACCAGTTTTCTATACAATCACCAAAGTTAAACAACATCAATCCTAATCAGTATCTAGATGGGTGACTGCTTGGGAATACAAGGTGCTGTAAGTTTGAATATGCAGTTGGTGTAATGGATAATAGCTCAGAATTGTTAATCAGAAAGCCAAGTTCAAATTCCAGTTGGGTTTGTTATATTCATTTACACACAAATATCCTTGAGAAATATATGAATCCACTTCTCCCACCAGCTATGGAAGTAAGACTTGTATCACTAAATCATTATTATCTCAAAAAAACAATTCTTACAATCTAAGAATATTGTGTTGCTTTAAATAACCTGCAAAACATTGATAAGTCATAGAAAATAAATAAATCAATCAAAAAATATTTTATTATGAATTATTTTTGTAACATTTTATTTTGTCTGATTTATAAATTGAACTTTACTAGAGGTATGTAGGTATGTATAGGAAGAAACATAGATATATACTATCCATGGTTTTAGGCATTTGCAGGGAGTTTTTTTAACATATACCCTGTGGATAAATAAGACAACTGTACTGAGTTAATGAGGTACAGTGTTTTATAAGAATTGATAACCTTTGTTTAGTTTCAGGAAGAGATTGTTTATGTTTACTTCATATAAATACACCTGAGAAAAGCATCAGCTTATGCACCATTCAGTCACCAAACTTTGTCTGTCTCATCCCTTAGCATAATGACTGGATGAGCATTTAGGTAAAGCAGTTACAGTTTTACCTGTCCAAAGAGTTGAAGGAGAAAGCTGTTACTCTCATCGTCAACCCAAGCTTGTGATACACCTTACACCAAGCTTATATACACTGGCATACAAAAGTTTTGGGAAAACTAAATAAAATGATTATACACCCTTTATTTTATTAAGAATTTAAGATTGTTTAGCAGTTTGATATTATCAGTAGTGTTTGTTGACCTTGAGGATTGGTAAATAAGTTGTTGCATTTTTGTAGGTGCTGTGTCACAGAAAATACACTGCTTTAAGCATCTTGAAGCTGAAAAGTGTCAAGTAAATCTATTGGTCCAATGAAATATTTGAGATGATAAAGTCATGATAATATGCAGTAGGGATTTTTCCATCTTATTAACATGAGTTTAAGGTGCCTTGGCAAGTTACTGTAGCTGAACATTAGCCTTTTTTTTTTTACAATAAAATCATGGCTAAAATTTCTGCTGAAACAAAGGTGAAGGTTATGATTTTGAAGAGAAAGATGATTCTACAAGATATGGCCAAGTAACTTAGAATTTACAGAAACAGTGTTCAAATCATCCAAAAGGTGTTTGATACTACTGGAAGTGTTTTAAGTGCAAAGAAAACTGGAAGACCATAAAAGTCAAACAAGAGAGATGAAAGAAAGATTGTGAGAGTCTCAGTAGGCAATTCAAAATTAACAGCCTGACAAGTGAGTAGTGAATGCAGTTAATGAGGTTTCAGTTGAAACAGTTTGCAGAGTATTATGAAATACAACTTGAACAGGCATAAAAAGAACATCATTAACCAAAAAACATTAAAATAGATGACAGAAGTGGTCAAAAGAACATCAAATCGATGGTAGAAGAAAATTGGTAAAAGTTGATAAAAACCTATGTAGTGAAAAATAATTTAGTTTACTACCATCTAATCTTCCAGACTACAAAGATGGAGGAGTTTTTCAGCATGACAGTGCACCTGAAACACATTTTGGTTTTTGTCCTCATCTCAATATAATTGAACCATTGTGGTAGGAACTGAAGAAACAAGTTCTCCAACAAAAATCTCACAATATCCAAGTGCTTTGCGATTACTGCCAAAAAGAATGTGAAAAAATTCCCAATGAGAAAATCTGGACCTTGTTCCCTTCAATGTCACATCAAATTGAGGCAATATTTGAGCTAAATGCAGCAGCGCTAATTAATAAGTCCATACTTTGATGTTTTGTACTTTCTGTATGGATGAAGATCAGTTTTGCAAGAACATTTCTTTTTAACTCAAGAAAAGAGCTGAAATGTGAATTTTTCACTGGTAGCCCAGTATTTTTGCATTGCCTTTGATCTGGCCCTCAACCATCATAAAATGTACTAAGAAAAACATCCTGCTAATCACTCTTGCTTTTGGGAGAAAATTAACATAAGTGATTAATTTAACAAGGTGTCTCAAAAGTTTTGTATGCCAGTGTATTTTATTTCAAATTCAATTGTTTACTTCAATGAGTAGATCGGTTAATAATTTGGTGATAAAAGCAAGGAAATAAATTAAGAAACTAATAAAATCTTATTTACGTCAGACTAATGTCCTAATCTTTGTTGTTTTTATCAGAATGTTTCAGCTGTTATGTCCTCTGGCGTACTTCAGGTGCCTGTCAAAATTCCCTGAAGCTTACCATCTCAAAAAACACTTGAATGCCAAAGGACACAAAAGCCAAAATGTTGTGATATCAACAACAAAGACGAGGACATTAGTCTAAATTAAAATAATGTAAATACTAACTTCTCTTCCCAGAAATTCAGACAGAAACTTGTAAAATCTTGAACAAGAACAAAACAATATTGTTAATGTGTTTATGCAGGAATAAAAAAAACTGATTCCCAAAGCAGTTTTCCCAGAACATGGTATTAAATGATAAGCTGGAATGCACACTTTCAGGTACAGTCATCTATAATCAAATAAAAAGAAGCTTATGAAAGTAAATATCTTTAATTTCTTTGGTGCAACCTTGTTATTTTCTAATCCGAACATTTTGATTGGTCATTTATTCTCTTTCTCAAGTGTAACAATAAACATCTATAGCTGGTGTTTTTTGCAAAGCCATATGGATGAAAGAATAACCTCGAGATGTTGATTTAAATTCTTCTGATTAAAAAGAAACATGCAAAGATGGCTGGATTAATCAACCGAGACACGAATGAAACTTATTTGAGAAAAATAGAAAAAGGTTATGCATTTGGCTTTTTCCCAATTATGAATTCCCATGTTGTTGTTATTCCTGGCTGCACTGTCTTCTGCGTGAATAAAGAATAAAACAAAAAAGAAACTACTGAAAACTTTGCTCAGTATGACAATTAAAAAATTAAAGAGAACAGTTTTCAAACTAGTATAGGAACTCATTTTATATTGCTTTCTTTATGAGTTCAACATTATATCCATATCTAAATCAGAGCCCTGTCTCTGACACTGAAAATAACATTGTTACATTACCTTTTGACACTCACAGCTGAAAGATAGAGAAAAGAAAGAAAAGGAATAATGAGAGAGTATAAGGAGAGAAGGAAATTATGAAAAGAAGAAATAACCATGACAGCATACACATCTGCACATATACAGGTGTACATGCATGCATACAAAGATGAAAAAAATCAACCTAACACCAATAAAAAAAAGTGCATAAATTATTTTTTTAAACTTAATATAAAAATAACAAAAATGAGAAAATCAACAGACTATTGCTGATACCTCCTGACAAGTGGCCCAAACAATTGCACAAAAATTCATCTATGAAACTCTGGTGTAGAGATGCTGAATATAACATCAATCAGCTGACAAATTTTATATTTGCATTAATCCTATAATATATATATATAATGCATAAAAGTTAATGGTGTCATAGTTTAATCAAACCAGGAAACAGTGGTATTAAAATGTGCTCAATACATATGTGAAAAAACAAAAGTAAAAATGTGAACATGTAGAGCTTTTAACTTTAAAAATCAGGAGGTCAGTTGAATCCATTATGTTGGTTTCAACCTTACGATATACTCAGGTGATTCCTATCAAATGAGCACCTAATGCTTTTTTATTTCTTTAAAAAACTAAAGAATGCTACACTATTATTTTCAAAAATATTTATTTTTGAAAATAATAGTGTAGCATTCTTTCACAACATTGGGTGCAATAGAAAAGGAGGAGGAGGACGAAGCAGGAAGGAGGAGGAGGAGGAAGGGGAAAAAAAGCAAGTGTATTGTAGATGCATCAGTGTGTGGTTAAATGGACATTTCTTCTTATTTCTGCAGTTGCATAAATTATTTTGCTGCACATTTAATTTTGAAATTTCTGGCATTTTGTCTATTATTGTTTCTAAATTACTAGTGCAACTGTAGCTTAATTTAATATCCATTAAATGGAGCTTGTAAAACAGAAGCTATAATTCATAAAGCAGATAAATATAAGCAGATTTATAAATAGATATTAATGACCAAAATAAAATAAATGTACATAGGGTGTATGAAAGGTACTTTAAAATGTAGATGGTACAATCATAGGTCATTATTTAAGCTAGCAAATTTTAGGTACTCTACCAAACTAGCTAACTATGTGTGGAATTTAAAAGAAAAAAACAACAGGTATCTGTTGGTAAGGTGGAAAACTTAAAAAAAACATAACCTTATAATAATCACAACCATATTTGCAACCTCTGCAAACAGGAATAATTAGCGATTATGACATTTCCAGATCCCCAAAACCTTTTAAACCAAAAATCCAAAGTCTTGAGTGCATATGAGGCTGGATAAAAAAAAGTAATTTAACCCCAGCCCGATGCATTTACAATACACTTGCTTTTTTCTTCTTCTTCTTCTTCTTCTTCTTCACATTCTCCTCCTCCCTTTCTATTATACCCAATGTTGTGCATTTGTTTATTTATTTTTTAAAATAATAACGTAGTGTTCTTTAGTTTTCTTAAAAAATAAAAAAGCATTAGGTGGTCATTTGATAAAAAATTTGAAAATATATATATATATATATATATATATATATATATAATGTAATGGACTAAGTCTGACATTTATTTTAATATATTTATATTTTCTGTTTATACATTATTTTTATAGATACAAATATTTAAGTAAATGTTGTATCTATAAAAATAATGTATAAACAGAAAATATATTAAAATAATTGTCAGACTTAGTTCATTTCATACAATGTTACTTGTTTACGTTAAGATACACTTTGAGCAGATATGAGTTTTCAAGAGAAATCATGGGCGATTTGTACTTCAAAAACAGTAATTTGACCTTGTTAACCAGACACTTCTTCTGTAGCTAAATGGTATAGCACATCAGGCTATATGACGGTTCCATATAGGATACAGGTTTCATTCCTGTCAGAGAACACATATTTTCTATGAAATTTTTCAGATTCAGGCCAGTAAATGTAGTTAATAGCATTTATTATAAACAGAGCATTTACTTAAATATCGGTATCTATAAAAATAATGTGAGAGCCAACAGTCTGTTTCATACTTAAGTAAGATTTTCAGGCCATGATATTTTTTATTTCCATGCACTCTATCCCTGATATTGCATACTTTTTCACCCCTAAATATAGCATACTTTTCACCCCTAAATATAGCATACTTTTTCACCCCTAAATATAGCATACTTTTCACCCCAAATATAGCATACTTTTCACCCCTAAATATAGCATACTTTTTCACCCCTAAATATAGCATACTTTTCACCCCTAAATATAGCATACTTTTCACCCCTAAATATAGCATACTTTTTCACCCCTAAATATAGCATACTTTTCACCCCTAAATATAGCATACTTTTTCACCCCTAAATATAGCATACTTTTTACCCCTAAATATAGCATACTTTTTACCCATAAATATAGAATATACTTTAAAACTATATTTTATTATATTACATATATTCTTCCCAATGTGATGTGGATTCTCTCTATCTTTTCTACAAATATTTTTGTGACAACTGTTCTGTTGATCTCTTTTCCCTAGTGCCTTGACTACATGACTGTAAGTGTCCTACTAGATTGGCAATTAGGTCTCACCATTTTGCTGTTGAACTAACTAGATGCAACTGCCACTGCTATTCGAATAGTTTCTTTTCTCACACTTCTAACCAGTGCATCACCCTTCTGGTTTCTTGCTTCCCTACCACCTAGAATCAATCGCCATCTTCTGTTTCACCCATTCTCATTCACTCCCTATAATCCCCTGTGTCCTAGTAGCATTGTTGCCTTGGTTGCAGTGACATGATTAAAAATACATACATACATAAACACACACACACACACACACACACACACACAAACAAATGCATATTAGATGTAAAATAATTGCTTATACACTACTATATTTTTGCCAGTTTATCTCATCAGGCCGTATACAACTATAGTTTGACATTTATCTACATGTTTATGCCTATTGTGCGTGTGTGTGTGTGTGTGTGTGTGTGTGTGTGTGTGTGTGTGGTGAATAGATAGAAGTTCAACTGACTTACCTCCCAACTTGAAGTTTCACAAAGACACTGTCAGGGTAAAATGAATTTAATGAATTCATTAACATATATCACATACATTATTTATCTTAAATACATTACATAAAAGAACATTAATTATTGATGTCAATTAAATTTTACACCTTAAACATGAAATCCTCTAGTAATTTAAAGGTTGATCTGTTTTGTTAGGTATAAACAATGTTTGATATATATATGTATGTGTGTGTATCCATTCAATTATTAAATACTGACAATCATTGAATTAGCTTCTGCACAAAAATCAACAGATCTTAATAGCATTTGACAAATAATCTCGGCTCAAGAATTTCCTATCTATTAGTTTTGATTGTGTAAAACTATGTATGTTCTTAATTGGTTTCATAACTATTGATTTTCTGTTAGCCAGTTTCTGATCTAAAAAATGTGAAAGGACATTGCCCTTCCAAGAGACAAAATTCCTATCAAGATAAATTCTATGGGTGATGGGGAAGCAATCCACAATTCAGTTTTCTTTTTTACAGCTAATTAGCTAATAAGTGTTACTTTCCCTCCGCCTTAATGTAGCTTCCCTTTGCCTTTTCTATAAATAATTTCATGTTTATTACTCTGATGCACTTTTCTCTATGATACCTAGACTTTATGAATTTAAGCACAGTATTAGATTGGCAGCAAGGTCTCATCATTTTACAGTTGAAATGGCTAGATGTAACCATAAGTTCTATGCTAAGTTTTTTATATTCCACTTCTCACCTATGAAACTCTTGCAGCTTCTTGCTTCCCAGTTAACTTTGATCTTCAAAAATTTAAATGCAATGTCAATCGTTATCTTCTGTCTTTTTGTTCTTTTATTGTTCTCTCTCCTTAATAGTATATTTTTCTCATATTCTTGAAAACACAGTGACCCTTATATCTTAGTGGTTTTATTCCCTTGTATGTGTTGAATTGATTAAAAAATATGTACAACCTCAATATAGTTCAACAATCTTCAGTAATATCACAATAAGATTTCAAGTTTGATTTTGATTTTAAGTTTTAATTTGATCCCCTACCTTTGGTAAGGCTAGAACCTGTATATCTCCCTTCACTTAATACAGGCAACAGGTGTTAATTAGTGCCAAAGTCCAGATCCATCAGTCAAACCAAAAGTGACAACTTTCTGCACTAGCCTAAAAAATCTGAAAAAATTTCAGAAAGCAGAAACTGATGTCAGTCTTTCTAAAAATATTCTTATTTCTATAGTTCACCATGATTTTCATGTTGTTTATCTGAGAGTAAAATTGCTTTTGATTTATAAACAGGACAGAATTTCTATTGCAACAATGGATACACTAAAGGACAAATTGGTTTTCACTTATAAGATTTCTTCTATGTGCCATGCCCCTTCAGGACGTAGGTGATCATAACTTGCCAAAACTTCCTATCTTTTAAAGCATTTAACAATGTTTGTCTTTTTACTACCCCTTCCCATTCCCTGTTCTGACATCCATTTATACCAATTCATTAGGTAGGTTTACTCACATTCGATGTATTATGAGTCAAATTTCACACTTCTTCATTATGTGTCCCAAGAACTGTCTCTTTCTTAATCTTGGTATAAGTGTCCATTTTGTTTCCATTTTTCTTCAAACTTCCTCACTGCTTATATGTTGAGTCAATATTATTCTCAGCATCTTTGTGTAGAACCACATTTCTGTTGCCTCAAATTTCTTCATCTGTGAGGAAATCGTCCAGCATTTACTGCTATATAGGAGGATTGATATTCAACTGGCAGGACTCATGTAAATTACACGGATTTATTAATAAATTTTTAATGCTGAACTCTGTACATTTCAACCCCTGACCATTCCCAGATAGGTTATAAATGATATAGTCTGTTAATCTTTAAAATACTGAGATGTCCTCAACAGATTAAGTCATGAAATATGATTTAACCCCTCACTAAAAACAACTGCCGTTATCTAAGATGACCCCACCCATCCAATTCCTCTCTGTGTTGCAATCTCTTTTTGTTTCTCTACATCCCCCCCTCTCTCTCTCTCTCTCTGTTTTACTTTATAAGTCCCTCTCTCTTTCTGTTTCCCTCTCAGATGCTCAACACAGTCTGGTTTCCCTCAGTGTGCAACAAATTCGAAAAGATAAGATTAAAAAAAAATAAAGAAAGATTTTAATTTCATAAAGGTCACTTGAGGTTCAAGGGCAAATGAATCCTCAGCAGATCGTTAGGTCACAAAACATGATTTAACCCCTCACTAAAACAACTGCCTTCTATCTGTGATAACCTTCACCTTCCAATATCTCTCTGTGTTGCACTCTCTTTTTGTGTCTCTACATCCCTCTCTCTCTTCTGTTCCCTCTTAATTTATGTTTGCCTCAGTATCTTTGATACAAACATGACACTATACATAGATACAAGCATATTAATATGATGTTTGTTCCTAACAAAATTTTTCTATTATAGTTTTGGGAAAGCATCTTTTGCCATTCCAATGCACTTTTGAATTTTGGTATCACATTTTTTGTCATCTGTTAAAACATATCTTCCTTTTCTTTTTATGTGTGTGTCCTTTCAGGACATAGATGATCATGGCTCTCCACTTCCCACTAAAACATATCAGAGAAATATAAACTTCTGTGCTTGTTTGATTTTAATATCTCCAATTTGTAGCACACATTTTGGGCCGTCCCTTTTGCTGACAACCATGCATTGTCTTCTTACAGTTGATAGTCCTTTCTTCTCACTTTTCTTTACTACCTTGTCTAGGAGGTCCTGTATTTTACCTTCTCTGTTTGCCATCAACACAGTGTCATCTCTATATCTTATAATATTAGGATTGTGCCCACAGATAATAAATCTTGGTAGGGTTTCCAGTTCCCTTAGGATACCCTCACTGTAGAGGTTGAATAAATCTGATTAGAAGATACATCATTTTCTTACACCCCTTTCTATTTTTGTGTATCTAGTCAATTCATTTTTTATCTTTATGGAGATGGTTTGCTTCTAGTATAATTTATGAATTATTTTAACATCCTTGCTAAATAAATCAAGTTTTCCTGGCAGTTCAAATAGATCTTTGTCGTATCTTATCAAATGCATTTGTCTAGTCTATGAATTATAAATATACATCTTTTTGCATTGTTCTCTACAATATCACTCTGATCATAAATATCTCATATAAAAGTTAATATATTTTACATATTATATATATATATATATTTACACACGCACAAGATGAAACAAGCAGTTGTTCTTTTCAAATCCCTGAGTGAATATAGCAGGAATTAATGTTTGTCTCACCTTCATACAAAACAAACATAGATGCTCAAATGACACAGATATATTAATTTAATAAATTTAATTTGAATATATTTATGAAATATGTTATATATATTTTATATCTTCTTCAGGACATGGGCGATCATAGCTCTCCACACCTTCCTGTAGTTTTTGGTAAGTTTTATCTTTTTGCTATGGCTTCTACTGCCTGTTCTGCCAGCTCATTAGGTAGGTATATTTTCTATAAGACTTTTTTATATTGTATGCAACAGAAATACATCCCATATATACATTCCAAAACTAACTGTTACTACCTTATCATGATGTAGGAGTCATTTTTGGTGTACCCTATATAATTTTTAAAAAATTGAAGTTTTTTTTATGTAATTTTTTTTTACATATAATTAATAGAGTAAAGGACAGTACTATTTTTACATATAAGCATGACAGAATTTGTAGCACAAGGATACACAGACGACAGAGGATATATTAGTTTTCATGGTTGATCAAATGAAATTATTTCTTCTTTTATGCTAAAGACGAAACAAGCAGTTGTTCTTTTCAAATTCCTGAGTGAATATAGCAGGAATTAATATTTGTCTCACCTTCATACAAAACAAACATAGATGCTCAAATGACACTTTGATTTATTCTCATGGTGCTTTTCTTTTCAAGCATTTAACCCTGCCTTAAACCCATGTGGAATATATATATATATATATATATATATATGTGTGTGTGTTTGTGTGTGTGTGTGTGTGTGTGTGTGCATGTGTGTGTGTTTGGGCAACAATCCCTCAGTAATGCATGTTTCATTAAAAATGACTGACAAGGTACTTTATAGTGTTTTTCTTGTATTGGAACAAGAGATTTCATTTTTGAACTGAGGTTTTGTAAAAAAAATTTGATGGTTCTTTGTTATAAGTACCTTTAGCTAATCTGTTATCCATTTTTGAGGATTTTGATTTAGTTATTGCAAATGGTGTGTAAGTTGCTGATGTATATACACAGGGTGTGTTGGATAAATTATCAACTAAATTATGCAAAAATGAAAGTAACACTGACATCTCATTTTAACAGATATATTTACCAAAATTACACAAAAATATCTTGAAATACTAAAGAGTAAATTTATCCAATAAAATTGTCATTGGCTTCAACCACGGCCTCCAGATGCCTTTGGAATCTCCTGCATCTCTTCTGGACGGTCTCTTGTTTAAGTTAGCAAATACTGCTATAATCCGTGCCATCTGACAGCCATGACTGGGTTCTCCTACTTGTGTGGCATGGTGCAAAGTCCCGTTGCCAGGGCAGCACTACCTTGTGTTGCATCTGAAGCCCTGTGAGATGAATGGAGACATAACTTTGCCATTACTAGTGACCATTTCAAACACCTTTGTAATCACCATTAGACTCATCCAACTCTTTCCAAATCCTCTGCACTATCCTCAGATTGACACCAAAGCACTCTGAGATGTTTGTACTGGAGTTTCCAGTATGAATGCCAAGCAGTACAGCATTCCATTCCCAAATTTCTGGCAGAGTGAATTGCATCATAGTAGTCTTTTTCTCACAGTGCCCAACTGACCCAACTATACTGTGAAATCAACAAAATCAAAAACAAACAACATGCATGCGCAAAATTAAAAATGTCATATGTTGACAATTTACCCACTGCAACTGACATGGTACTTTTAAAAAAAATTTTATTGTGCTTTTCTTGTATGGGAACAAAAGATTTCTTTTTTGAACTGAGTGCTTTTAGAAATTTTTTATATGTTTGTTTGTTAAAAATACGTCAAGCTGATCTGTTATCCATTTTTGAGGATTTTGGTTTTGCTGTTGTAAATGGTGCGTAAATTGCTGATATATATTTAGACAGCAAGAATTCATTCAGACACGTTTTATTAAATTCTACTGACAAATTGGAAATAGGAATGATATAATAAAAATTTGCATAGGCAGACTTTGTCAATGGAATTTAATAAAACTTGTTCATATATATACATACATATACATATTGAAAAGCAGAAAATCCTTCTTGGTTGGGATGACAACTATTCAACATCCCCTTATGTATGTATGTATGTATGTATGTATGTATTTATGTATTTATGCATGTATGTGTGTATGTGTGCATATATGTGTATATATATATATATATATATATATATGTATATTAAAAAGAAGAGAGGTACCGCAAACTTTTTTGGTTGTAATGTGGGTTTTTAAAAAAATATTATTCTTTATTTTTCATATGTAAAACTATGAAAAATAAAGAATAATATTTTTTTAAAAACCCACATTACAACCAAAAAAGTTTGCGGTACCTCTCTTCTTTTTAATATACACACTTTTCTCTCGTTGGAACCATTATAACCTCTTCATTTTATATATATATATATATGCACACACGCACACACACACACATATATACACATATATACACATATATACATATG
>OZ038476.1:101037359-101137359 GCA_964036315.1 Acanthosepion esculentum | reverse complement strand
ACGTTATTTTTTTTAAATGGATAATCATATTTGAGTAGATGCTCTGTTTTGATTTATTTATTAAACAGTATATTTATTTATTTATATCTAGCAACCGGAATATTCAAGGAATTTTGTTAGAAAAATGTCCATCCTCTGGCAGGATACAAATCTGCCTGCCTTAGGGAAAAGCATTTTTAGATCTGACATGCCTTAGACCAACTCAGCCACATAAGACCTCCTGCCGGAGGACACATTTTTCTAACAAGATTCCTCAAATATTCAGGTTGGTAGATATAAATAAATAAATATATATTTAATAAATTAATAAAAACAGAGCATTTACTCAAATATGAGTATCCATTTAAAAAATAACGATAAAATAAATAAATTAAAAATATATATTTATATATATATATGTATACTGTTTAAAATTCATTATTCATAAAGGAGTTACAGTATTAGAAATTTGTTTTTGAAAAATTAATTGATTAAATAATAGCAATAATTGATTTGTTTATAATTGAAGAATGTTCCACATTTTATTTTACAAGCCTTAAAATCATAAATATCAATCAACTTCTTGCAATAGAAAGAAAGATATACAGAGAATTAATCAAAATTTTAAATGCATGAAAATGAAAAATAAAAAATAAATAAATTCTTGATTTGGTTCAAACCAATCCAATTAAAGCCAATTAAATTTGCAATCTATTATTTTGTCAATTTTTTGCTGTTTTCTCTTCCCGTCTGATTTATATAGATTTTTATTTTTTTATAAGACAACAAAATCAATGAATTTTAAACATAAATTATTTTAGCCCAGTGCAGAGATTGGGGATGAAATGCAACAACCAAATCCCTTTCTTGTCAAGATAAGGAATCTTAATTTTTGTACCTATATAATCTTTTAAAGTTGACACTAAAATTAAAAGTATATAAGTACATAGATATTTTAAAGTAAATAAATGAATAGTAGAAAAAAGAATGAAAGTTATAGTGTGTTTATTATAAAATAGGGAGAAAAGAAAATGTTCTAATGTTTGATTCACAGAATAAAAAAAAGATTCTGTGATACAAAATTTGAAGAATGCATGAGTACAAAATGTAGACCACACAGGAAGAAAGAAAGGTGATTTCTTCTGTTTAAAAACAGCAAGAAGAATCTGATGAAGTTTAAAGAAATAAATAAAAGAGAAACGAGGAGGTGGGGGGGGGAATGGTAAGGAGACAGACAGTGCATTGAGAGCAAAAGAACAACGGCTGCAAAACGCTTGCAGTTAACTGATTTTTCTAAGGAGAGCAGTGTTGCAGAATTGATACAAAGTACACAGATTGGTCGTGGCAGTGACGGTTGGGGGATGCTGACCATTTTTAACTACTGAATCTTACTTTCGAAAATCTCATCAAAAGGTAGCAATGATTTCTGTGTGGATAACAGATATTTCCTTCTTGCTGTTACCTACGATGATGCTTTTGATCGGTCATAGATAGTCGATTGGTATTGCAGACAAGGAAACAATTCAGTGGGAGACCATCACACACACTCACTGTCTGCTTGGCAAGTGATGGCCAACATCTGCTGTGAGAGTGGGAGAAGCTTGTGTTGACAAAACTTCATCATGCACATTGCAATTCACTCTGTCAGTTAGTGTGGCAGTAACATTTAAACAGTAGCTGATTTAATGAGAGACAAGTAAAAAAATGAATAAATTTAAACTACCTTTTTGAATGTGAGAATTGCTTCAGGCCTTGGCATTAATGAGATATTTTGTATCGTTCATGCATTTTTAAAGACAGACTCCACTTAGTTTTATTTGTATTTTTCTTTTAACTTATCAAAATATTTTCCCCTTTTTTTGTTTATATATTTTAATAGATTTTCAAAACAGTTCCAGAAGCTTTTATTTAATTATTTTTAACAAATATATTTCCAATATTTAGGTGAGAGGTATTTTTTTATCTTAATAAGAAAACTTATTTATATTTAAATATATATATATATATATATATATATATATATATAGTGTGTGTGTGTGTACATATATTTATATAAAAGATGGCCTGAAGATTGCACTCAAGCATGAAATAGACAGTTGACATTTGGTGTTGACCTCAGTATACATACATACATATATATATATATATATATATATATATATATATATATATATATATATATAATAATTTTTAATAATTTCCCCCCAAGCAAGGCAATAATGGCACTAAGATACAATGGATTACTGGGAGTGAAAGAGAATCAGCAGACATTAGTGAGGAGAAAGGACAATAAAAGAACGGGTTCAGGAAGACACAAAATGGCAATTGGCATTGCATTTATATTTTTGAAGATTGTATGTGACAGAGAAGCAATAAACTGGAAGAGAAATATGAGAAAAGAAACTATCAGAATAGAACCTATTGTTGCGTCTATCTAGTTCAACAGTAAAACATTGAGACCTAGTTGACAAACTAATAGTACACTTAAATTCATGCAGTCAAGGCAACCAGGAGGAAAACTCATCAAAACTATATATATATATATATATATATATATATATATATGTCCAAGATAGTTTACCATTTACTATTATACCTTCTCTTTTGTGGAGGCACCATGCCAGTAATCAGTTTTTTTTTTATCGTCTATATAAACTGAACTTATTTATGGCAGTTGAGGTTGAAGTCAGCTTGAAATGTGAAACTAGCTTTGTCATTGAAATCTTGCCTAGTTTGCCCACCACAACCCCAACTAATGTAAAAGTTGGAATTTTGAATGACGATCACTAAGATTATTTTGCAGGTTTCTTTGACGCCATCTTGCATTTCCCCAATTTGCTTTTGAAATGAACTAAGTTAAGGTCACTGGGAATCAGTTCAATTGACCAATTGTCATTTAAAATTCTGAGCCATCATCATCATCATCATCATCATCATCATTATTGTAGTAACACAGTGGTGATCACATCTCATATTTGATCATAACTAGATGGGACTGCTAACCTGCCTACAGCAATCCACTCAGATATTTGGATTAAAGTATTTAAAGTTTGGATGTAGGTATTCTACTAATGAGCTGCTTATGGTCTACTGTCTTTTTGCATAAATATTTTCTACAGTAAAAACAATAACCAGTCTCGCTCAAGGACATTCAATCTGAAGTCATCTCATTTTTTTGTTCTCATTTGAATATTTGGGTAAATGCTACTAAAATTATATATATGTATGTATATATATATATATATATATATATATATATATATATATATATATATATATATATATATATATAAATATAAAAATACACACACATACACACACACACATTTAATATATATATATATATATATATATATATATATATATAAAAATACACACACATTTAATATATATATATATATATATATATATATATATATATATATAAATATAAAAATACACACACATACACACATTTAATATATATATATATATATATATATATATATATATATAAATTAGAGACATAGTGAAGTAATGGATAGTAGCTTCGATTGAGGAATCAGAGAGCCACACCTACATGCTAATACCCTTGGGAAAGATATGAATCCATCTCTTTCCACCCCAGTTATGGTTAAATAGCAGAACAGACTGGGTCCTATAGCTTTGGGTGGCGAACAGTCTAGGAAAAGGATAATTCTGAATCCAAAATCGGCAGAGTGTCATTTGGGGGCCTTGTCGCATACTGTGTACCAGTTCTCTGTATTCAGCTCTTACAAAAATTGTGGTTAGTTTTGCACAAGTCTTCATCACTATAATCAAATGATATGTGCAGCTAGTCTGGCTGTCGGCTCTAAGAACTGAGCTGAAAACAATGGGAGAGTCCTGCATAATAGAAATAAAAATAAACAACTCCCAAGGGAGCCTGCTTGCAGGGAAAAAAAAAAAGGCATGAAACTGGCTGTCGTGACCACTCACTGCCCACTTGAAATTTCATTTAAAATATATTAAAGATCTGTCATTTAATATAGCATAGAGCGCGCGCTCTTTTGTTGTGGGCAGCCTTAACAGACTCTTTTGTAAGCCGATTATACTTATTTCTATTAATATGATCCTCTGTCATGGATGACTTTAAGTGCCCAGTATTGTCCAGCACTTTTTGCTTTAGGCAGTAGGCTCTTTTACCATGGTCCTATTGTTCGCCATGACATTGAGAACTTTTTTGTCGCACCAGTGAACCATTTCTGGTGTTTAGTTGCCTTCCCCCAGGTGAGATTCGTTGGTGTGTGCATAATATGCATGCACTGGCTACACTCTGACCATCTTGTACTCGCCTGGGAGTATAAGGATTCCTATTTTCACACACTAGTCATTTCATGTGGAATGCCAGCAATTTCTTGACAAATGGCATTTTTTAATTGTTCAATAGATTGAGGGCGATGAATGTATTTATTTGATTTCAGTTATCCTCACAGAAAAAAATTGCATGGGTTCAAATCAGGTGATCAGGCAGGCCAATGCTCTTCGTTACCAATTTGTTGTTTTTGATAAACGTTTCCAAAATGAAACAAATCGTATTATATGTACATTTCAAATAATAAAAAGACATTTTTCGTTCTTTACCCTATTCCACTTTTATTAAACCTACAAATGTATCAAATCATTTTGCCTTACCCTGTGTGTGTATGTATGTATGTATGTATGTATGTATATATATATGTTTACGGTCAAATCACGCTGAACACACCGGTTCCCGTTCGATCACCGAAGTTAAGCATCGTAGAGCCAGGTCAGTACTTAGATGGGGGACCGCTTGGGAACACCTGGTACTGTAAGCAGTGTGGCTGTGTGGCTGAGTGGTCTAAGGCATTGCTTTAGAATCACGAGGCACCGAGTTCGAATCCTGGCTGGAATTAATTTCAGCAGCTATCGGACTCCAAGCACAGGGCACCTTTGGCAAGTGTCTGTTCCATAGCCACGGGTCCACCAAAACCTTGTGAGTGAATTTGGGAGAGGAAACTGTGTGGAAGACCTCGTTGGCCAAAGCTAGCACGATATCACAAAAACACCGTGATTGTGAGTTGAGGTGGCCAGCCTTGTTCATTTATGATCACGCTGGGTTCGCACCAATGCTCTAAAACTGTTAATTGGTTCTGCACACGCCAATAACAGTATAAACTGCAGGTGGGCTCTGTGGGCATTTCCCAGTTGGGAAATTGCAAAAATGCCTGTGCAAATGTTGCCATATGCGCTAGCTAGCTGTCCATTGCAACGGGTGTCCTCGATATCGAGTGGCCAATTATTATTATTATTATTATATATATATGTGTGTGTGTGTGTGTGTGTAGGTGGTGCAATGATAGCAGCTCAAGATGAGAACTCAGAGAGCCAAGTTACAATTCCAGTAGATTACATTACATTCCCTTACACACAAATTCTATTGGGAAAGGTATTAATCCATCTTTTCTCATCTCCCCACCCCATTCAACAGTTATGCATTAAATATTTGGACAGACTTGTTAGTGACCAGTCTAGTAGGTCCTGAGTATGACAATAAATTACATCTGATAGCAAGGCCTCTGATCAGGAGTTTTTGAGGAGCATGGAACTACCTCTTAATTAAAAGCGTTGAACTACCTATTAAGCTGTTGTTCCCAGACCCACTCTGACCTGGTGTGGTAACACCTGTTAGGGTCCCAGCTATGGTCAAATAGTTAATCCCCAAACAGGGGTCAAACACTATGAAAGTGTAAAAATATCTTTTTATAGTAAAAATACAAGCAATACTTTTTTTTTTTAATTATTACCAGCAATGCATAAAAATTTGTCGACATTAAATAACCCACTGAGGTTGATATGCTGTATAACCAAATAAACCAAACCAAACCAAACCAGTCTAGGAGAAGGACAACTCTGAATTGAAAGCATGAGGATAGCTGTTTGGGAACCTCATAGCACACAGTATTCACCAGTTCTTTGTATTAAGTTAGTCCACGAAAAATGTGGATGATTCTGCTCAAGCCTTCATCACAATAATCAAATTGTACATGCAGGTTAGTCTGACTGTTCAGTTCTGGGAGCTAAATTGTTGGACACTCATAGATCAAAGATTACTGGAAAGTCCATCACATTATGTACATGCAAAAATCAAAATACCACTGACATCTCATTTTAACAGATATATTTACCAAAATTACACAAAAATATCTTGAAATACTAAAATTTATCCAATAAAATTGCCATTGGCTTCAACCATGACCTCCAGACGACTTCGGACTTTTGGATGGTCTCTTTTTTTAAGTTGGCAAATGCTGCCATAATCCTTGCCTTCATTTCACCTTTGGCGCTACAAGTATTTTTGTTGGTCTCTCGCTCAACTGCATCCCACATATAATAATCAAGGGGGGTGCAGTCTTGAGGAGTCAGGTGGCCAGATGTAAGGGGTGATGTGGTCGCAGAAAGTTTTGACTGGGTTCTAATGTTTGTGTTGCCTGGTGCTGAGTCCTGTTGCCAGACATCCTCTTGACCTAGAGCAACACTACCTCCTCGATGCACTTGATGTAGGTCTCCATGTGGAGTCTGAGGCCCTGTGGGAAGATGAATGGAGGTATAACTTTGCCATTATTAATGATCACTCCAAATACCATTAGACTCATCCAACTCTTTCCAAATTCTCTGCACTGTCCTCATATTGGCACCCAAAGACTCTTAAATATTTGTATTGGAGCTTTTGGCATGAATGCCAAGCAGTACAGTATGCCATTTCCAAATTTCTGGGAGAGTGAATAGAGCTCTTTTTCACACAGATGTTGTCCAACTGACCCTACTATAATGTGCAATCAACAAAACTAACAACACACATGTACAAAAATAAAGATATAATATGTTGACAATTTATCAATTGCACCCTGTATATATATATGTATATATATATATATTCGAAATAGGGTGAAAGGCAGTTCATTCTGTACAGATGTAAACAAATAGTAGTAATAATCTCAAAGTTTGAATATTTAAAATTTGTTAAAGCTGATTTGTAAGAAATGTTTGACAATAAAACAGTGCTTGAAATTGCAACGCTGACTGGTGGGTATCACTGAACTATGAAGAGGTCCACTTAAAATCCTGGACAATTCAAAAGCAGGTGTGATAATGGCAAGTTGCGGTCATTAACATACCATGTTTTCATTGTCATCATCTCTGTTAACATAAATCAAGAATCAATCACAAGACACCTCCATTTTGGAGTTACTGCTGCACACACTATTACTTCTACTAAACGTTTGCCCTCTTCACAGTAACCAGCTTTTAGCTGAATCTTTCAATAACCTACCACCTAAACCCACTTCAGTTTACAGCCAACATTTCAACGATGGCAAAAGTGACAGCATTTTCTGACATTATGGGGTTATGTTATCCAACTCTTTGCTTGTTAATTATAATATATATATATATATATATATATATATATATATATATATATATATATATATATACAAGTTTAGGATTGGTATATACGGAGTGAAATCCAATAACCAACAATTACTATTCTTTAAAGAGTGCTCAATACAGAGTAGAGCAGATATAATTATTTATTTGAATATTACAACATAAATATGTTATAAAATCACAACAAAAGTAGCCATTTTGTTTCAACACTTCTAGTGTCTTATCAAGTGACGATGTAGAATATAGAATAAAAATCTATATTCTACATCGTCACTTGATAAGAAGTGTTGAAACAAAATGGCTACTTTTGTCGTGATTTTATAGCATATTTATGTTGTAATATTCAAATAAATAATTATATATATATATATATATATATATATATATATATATATATAATGACAAAGTGCAGAAAGATTTTATGTGACAAGTTTTGTCCTTTAGGACTACATCAGACTAAATTCATGTTGACATAAATATGAATTTAGTCCAATAAAACTACAAAATGTGTCACAGAAAAACCTTTTACACATTTTAATATTTATTTACCCTAAAAATGTTATATCCCCCCCCCATATATATATATATATATATATATATATATATATATATATATATATATATATATATAATTAAAAACAACAAGATTTTGTGTCAATTTTATGAACTGACTTTTTTAAATTACAAATTATCCTTCTCAGACAAGGAGGAAATTCCATCAAAAGTTCATTTTGGAAAGAAAGTACAAGAAATTTAGTCCAAGCTTTCAACTTTCTTAATTCATCATCAGGGTAGGTAGAGATAATGGTCAGTTTCATAGAACTAGTGAGTGTTGTGACATAGACAAAGAGTCTTGTGATATATATATATATATATATATATATATATATATATATATATATATATATATATATATATGTATGTATTTGTGGGTGCAGCCTCTTAAGTTGTAACTGTTTTTATTTATTGATGGTTGTTTTTATTGTATGAGTATTGCTTCAAAGATCATAAGTCTGTTTTTACTATTGCTTTTGCTAGTATTTTGGTATTGTTTGTAACTGTCTAATGTTACTATGATCCTTATTCTGATTATTAATGTGTTGTCTGATGGCACTATAGTCTAATAGGTTGCAGGTGAGTCTCTGTAAGTGTAGTTATGGTATATCCTATGTAAGATATTTTGTGTTTTTTATCTACAGAGAAACATTTGAGTGAGTAAGTATATTCATACACAATATTGGTCTTATATAGAGAGGAGAGTTTGGGATATATTATTTTTAATAAGTTGCTAGTTTTTAATTTTTGTATAAATAATGAATCGGATGTATTTATTTTTATTGACTGGTTTTATATATCTGTATGATTTTTTTTTTGTTTCATTATTTTGTAATTGTGATGTATTTGATTTTGGTGATGTATGTTAATAGGATTATTGTCAATATTATGTTTATGACTATGAAAACTTTGAATAATTTCTGATGGAATTTCTTCCTTGCCTGAGAAGTCTTATTCATAATTTAGAAAAGTCAGTCCTGCCATATCATAGAGTTCAAAAGCATCTGTGTGGCCCTGTGGGTGATGAATTATTTTCCACCCTACAACCCCTTTCCCACAGACAAAACATCACAAACATCTCACTACTTTATCAATATTTCCATGGTAAGTGTTCTGGCAAGCTATATTCCTTGGTTCTGCCAGCCCTGAACTTTGCAACTGGGACCCACAATGCCACATACACAAGGATGAATCATTTTCATTCCTTTTGTATTCCATTAATAAGAAGTAAGTTCTATCTGGACAGCTTCTTCCCAAGGACTGCTGCTTTGTGAGACAGAATCCCGGCAGAATGTTTTCCCATTCACTAGAATCTTGTCCTCTTCCAGTCTAGAGTTAACCGTTATCTTTCCTACATAATCTCATGAATTTCATTACTTGCCTTTTCTTATACAATACCACATTAATCTTCTACCTTAAGTGGCTCTTGAGCCTTGTATTGAGTGAACATTAGTATAAAAAAATACAGAACTAACAGTGATATCAATGTGGAAAACTGTGTTTTGTAGCTGAAAACTTGCTCTAATCAACAGTATCTTGTAATTTCTACAGAAATAAATAGGAGACATTACTTTTGGATTATCCTCTGTGTGTGTGTGTGTGTGTGTGTGTGTGTGTGTGTGTGTGTGTGTGTGTGTGTGTGTGTGTGTGTGTGTGTGTATGTGTGAGAATTTTAATCCATGCAGCATTTTTTTGTATTCATAGACAAAAATGAAAAATAAATTAATCTTCCATGAATTACCTAACAAATATTTTCCATCCATTTTCCCCTCTTTTCAATAGTACACAGCAAATCTTTGCCTTTGTCACCACTCAGAACAAATTCTTCTTCATATATGTTGTCTTTATTAATTATAAAAATGCCTTTATATTTTTATCATCAAAAGTTTAATGAATATAAATTAACTTTCACATAAGAAACATAGACAGAATAAAATCTTGCCTATTTTAATGCAGATATTAGATATATTGTCATTCTTAGTTGCACAAATTAAACTATTTTTTATCTCTGCTTTCAAACAATAACATGATGTAATCGTCATGTTCGAAATAAATGAATCTTTCACCATGATGATCTATGCTGTAACTTAATGACACATATTACATTCACATATGTAACTGTCTTTTTTAAGTAGCCTTGACAAAAGAATAAAAATAGATTTTATCATTTATTTACCAACATAAACCAGAAGTATTTACAAGAGTCCTTAGAGTGGTCTTAATCAGTAAACAGCAAATAAAATTAATATGAATAAAAATATTTTTACATGGATTTGCTCTTGAGTTGTACTTGATAAATTTCAAAATATAATTAGCATATTGATTTGCTGGAAATTTATACACTTGATTTATTATTTGCAGATTTTTTCTTTTCTAAGTTGATATCTTCTGCCTTGTAATACTAGATAATTCCAAGTTAATTGTTACAATGCTTGTGTTTTCATGATATAAACAATCAAAAAAAAAAAGAAAACAAACTCAAATCTAATGTGAAATGCAAGAAGACTCTTCACGTATAACTTTACATGTGAATAACCAAGACAAAAAAAGAAAATACAGTTTTAGTCAAGATTAGTTGAAACATTTTAAAGAAATATTTATGCATAACACCTTTGCAAATTCAAAGTATTTCATAAAAAATGAATTAAATGGAAAGTCTGGATCTTTATTTGGATCAATTATTTTCAAATTCCAATATTTATACAATAAATCTGTCCCCAGAACAATGTCTAAGTATAAAAACTGAAATATGAATTTGAATAGATTATATCGGATAGCAGAAAGAAATGTGTTAAATTCATTTTGCATAACCTAAAAATCTCTAGATTTTACATAGTATTTGCTTCAACTATAATAATATTCTATTGAATCCATTAACCCTACATCCAATATTTTATTAAATAGTTTTGTTATTGCAAAATATATCTGTTCTCCACACATACTTGCCATATCTCTCTCTCTTTCTCTCTCTCTCTCTATATATATATATATATATATATATATAGGGCTGGTGCCAGGGTCTCAAGGGACCCCCAAATCTATGAAACGCACCCCCACTATTCTACTACATCTCAATTTTCATAAGATAGTATTCATATAAAATACGCATTTTATTGTAACCTAATAATGGATCATAAGCAATATAGGTGAACAATTTAACTAGAAAAATTGAAAATAAATACAATATATCTAAATACAAATTAAGAACATATCATAAATAACACAATAAAACATTGTTGCTTACATCATTTACACTGTTATCCTCATCTTCATTGTCATATTCACAACGTTTCGGCTGTTGTACACTCTGGCCTTCTTCAGGTGATTGGAATTTAGAACCAAACCCTTTATTTCATCCATGGGGGTAGGTTGTTCTAGTTCCATGTCTCTTCCAGATTTCTCAGTTATAACTCAACTCTCCATGTTTGGTTCTCTACTGCTGTGGCCTGGTATTGAACTCAAAACTCTTTGGGTCTAGTCACTGATCTAACCAATGTCTTTATCCACTAGGCCATGTGTCCTTGAGGACATATATTGACAGGATGAGGGCTTAGCAATGGGCTCACCATTATCACCAGCAATAGCAAACCTATACATGGAATACTTTGAGGAAATGGCATTAGAATCAACACCATTAAGGCCAACCCTATGGCTGAGATACACAGATGACACCTTTATACTTTAGCCACACCAGGAAGACATCCAGCTAATAAAACTTAAAAAAACTTCTTCACACAGAAAAGTCTTTTAGTCTACAAAAAAACAAAAAAATCCCACAAATAAGATGGGACAGAGGCCAGAAAAGTCTTTATCAGTTGTCATGACTAAATGATTAGTGTTTTTGCACTGAAGTCTTTAACGTCCAGTGGATTTTAAATTTAGCCCATCCCATTTACAAAAAAAAAAAATTCAATTACCAGTACCAAAAAAAGGATACAGTCATAGCTAAAAGTTTTGCAATTTCTAAAAACTTTACTGTGTTCCCAAATGTGAACTATATAAGAAAATAAAAAATATCTTTGTCATCACTTTTTATATAAGGAGCATACATGAATATATATATATATATATAGATATATATATATATATAGAGAGAAATATAGATAAAGATATAGATATATATATATATAAGGTTATCTCCATATAGCTTTGCTCATTTTGCCAAGAAGTCATTAGGTGGCACTGTGAAGCACCTATAAAAATGGAAGACTTCCTGTCTTCATCCTCTTATCTGTCTTTTCCTCCCGGCATTCTTTAGTTACAACACCACTGGGACCTTGTTCCCAGGCATGGGGATATCTTTCCCTTTAATGACTGAACTTTATTCTCATGCATGTGTATCACCCACATAATTCCTAATTTGTGATGTCTTCTTTCTTTTGCATGGATGTATTTTCTTTATCTTTTTAACTCTGTTATATAAGAACTAAAATATAAAATATCATGTTGTAGAAAATATCTTCCATTTGCTTACATCCGTTATTAGCATGTGTGCAAAATATTGTTGCCACTGCTTTTAGTCTAATTAGAAGTAGTGCCCTCAACAATATATATATATATATATATATATATATATATATATATATATATACATACTATCCCTCACTGATATGACTGATAATATTGTATACCGAGCTAGCATACATTCTGGTAATTATGTTAAATTTTACTTTGGTTCCACTGAAAATCCTTGGAAATGTAGTTTTTACCAAACATCAAATGACTTTAGGCAATACAAAATACAAAAACAGCACTGATCTCTCTAAATATTTCTGGCAATTAAAGAATGATGGTAATATTCCTTTTATTACCTAGGATATTATAGCAAGAGCCAAATCTTACAATGGAAAAGGAAATAGAAATTTATATTTTGAAAAAAAATAGGAAATAGTAATTTATGTCTTGAAAAATTAGTTAAAACACTTAAATAACCCAAGCTTATTAAACAAGAGAAATGATGATGGTTACATGCAGACATAAAAATAAATATTTGCTTAATTAACTTGACCCAGATTAATTTTTAATGTAAATTACAATTTAAAAAAAAAAAAGAACAAGTAATCTCCTTTTATGTCTAATATAAAAAATAAAAAATTAATATTAACAATTCTAAAATAATTTTTTTTTACATAAATATATATACACATATACATATTTTAAATGCTAAATATATTTTTTAAAATTAAAAAAACTGTAATCTCATTATAATATATATCTGTGCCAACATTGTGATAACCAAATAATTTTAAAATTTAAATTATGTAACCGTTAGTCTATACTCAGCACCTGATGATTGTGTTGTACATGAAACACTGAGTCATGCTATTGATGAGGGATAGTATGTATGTTTATTATAATATACTTAATAGCTTTGTTGATTACATAAAGCAATGTTTTATTAACACCAGCACTATATGTGTGATATATTATAATTATATATATATATATATATATATATATATATGCTGGATAGAGACTAACGGTTGCATAATTTAAATTTTAATAAAAATATCTGGTTAACTCAAAGCTGACATAATCCATATTTTATACAGGGATTACAGCTTTTTATTTAAAAAATATATGTTGCATTTAAAATAGACAGGATTTTTATTTATAAAATATTTGTCCCCCGTTTATTTTATATATATATATATATAAAATAAACGGGGGACAAATATTTTATTTTTTATTTAAAATAAACTGGGATTAATTATATTTATTAAAAAAAATTATATTAAAATAGACGAACCTAGAAGTATATAAAAAAAAGAAAATTAATTTATATATATAGTGGTGTGCTAGTGGCATGGCAGTTATTAATGTGGCCACCAGAATCTGCTGGCTAAGTTAAAATACAAGCAGAAGTTGTTGCGTTCACACCACATGAACGCTCTTGGGTAGGGTATGAATCAATTACTTCTCACTCTAGCAATGAGCAGAATATCAATATAGAGTGGTCTCTTTAGTCTTAGGATGAGAGCCACTCCTAGTAGAGGGTTTTATTAAGTGGGGGTAGTTTCTATGGATAAGAAGATAACTGTTAACTCTAAACTTGAACAGGTTAAGATTGTAGTGATTGGGAGTTTGTTCCACAAGCAGTGGCTTGTGGGAAGAATCCGTTTGTGTGGAACTTATTTCTCACCAATGGAATGCAGAGGGAATGCAGTTAGTTCACTACAATGTAAGTGGAATGGCGCATCCTAGCTGTGAAGAACCAGGGAATGTAGTCTATCCCAGCATTTTCCATGGAAGTAGCAATAGAGCAGTCAGAGACTCACCCCATCCCACCAGTGAGAGAGAGGTTACAGGGTGGAAAATGCTTTTGAACCCTATCAAGACTGGAAAGTGAGGACCAGGCAGTCTCCACACAAATATGGGAAGAGTACTCCATTTTTGGCTCTTGTAAAAGTAGAGAATAGCATGAGGAGTCAGGTACTTACTTGTTTACAGTACAGGGAGCCGGTCATTTTAACTACATCTTTAGCAATGAATCATATATAATAGTTCCACTTGAGGTCAGGTGTGTGTTTGAGACCCAATATTCTCTCAAGACACGGTACCTCCTCAAGGGAACATCTGTTCATCGTGACTGGCAGTAGTTCAGAATCTGATCACCAAGATGCCATGGATCAGCATTGGTGGGTAAGGATTATTCCTCCTTATGTCTGAGAGATTAGGGAGGGATTGGGTCCTGTAGTGGACTGAATAAAAAAATACTTGATATCAATAAATAAATTATTCAAATATATATATATATATACAGAGAGAGAGAGAGAGAGAGAGAGAGAGAGAGAGAGAGAGAGAGAGAGGTCAGATAGATTAACAAGTATTGTCACAGAAAAAGAAAACAGAATTAGCAAATCAAGTTTAAATTCTGACTATATATGTTCACTTTACATTAATATCCTTTAGGAATGCATGAATCCACTTCTCCCTATGCTCTGGCTAATTGCTAGATATCTTGTCAAAATCTCATGCCCTGGAATGTTATGATGAAAGTGATTGACAAAAGAGTTGCTGAACCAGCAACATTTGAACAAACCACTCTCCAATAATTACTATACCTATCTAAGAATTAGCAGCAAAAGTGTTAACCTCCATAAACAACCTTGATAGGATTTAATTACTGTGTGTGTGTGGTGTATATATATATATATATATATATATATATATAATGTGTGCAATGGAAACTTTTTGTATTAAAATGTATTTTTCAGATAAGGCAAATCAAAATAGTACATTTATATATATCATATATAATATCATAAAATATGAAATTTTATATATAAAACATTGTGAAATAGTATATTGAATCAACTGCTAGGTCCTACTGGTAAAGAAAGTTGATTCCCTGTGGCGTGCTAGACACTTTTTCTTGCCAGAATCTAACCTACACATTTATAAATCTGCTATTCATTCATGCATTGAATATTGCTGTCACATCTGGTCTGGTGTTTCTGCAATGTATTTAGAAATTTTAAATAAAATACAAAGAAGAATTTGTAATGTTATCTGTCATGACCTCGCATCTTGGCTTCAGTCAATTTCTCACCACTGTAACATAGGTTTCCTGTGCATTTTCTATAAATATTTTCATGGTAATTCTTTTGATGAGTTTTTCTCTTGGTTACCTAGATTTTATGAATTTAAGCGTACTACCAGATTGGTGGCAAGGTCTCATCATCTTACAGTTGATATGCTAGATGTAACCGTAAGTTCTATGCTAACACTGTCTTCTCTCTCACTTCTCACTTGTGGAACTCTCATGCAGCTTCTTGATTTCCAGTCAACTTTGATCTACAAAATTTCAATGCAATGTCAATTGTTATCTACTGTCTTCTTAATTCCTATTCTTTTATTGTTCTCTCTCCTTAACTATGTTTTCTTTTTCCCATATTCTTTTACACACAGTAATACCTTGCATCTTAGTGTCTTTATTACCTTGCTTAAGGGGAAATGATTAAAAAACAAAAAATTTGTAAAGATTATAAAGGGTGTTCCAATAACTTGGACTGATTTTAAATGTGAATTAAGTTTAAGCACCTAATGATTTTTTTTCTTTTTCTTTCAGATTTTGCAGACATTTGGGCGATATTATTTTTCATACATAATTGTCATGATTTAAATAACATGATCCAATAGAGAAATAAATAAATTTTCACCAATAACACTCGTTTATTTACTGCTGACTTTGATGCGTCTTAATGAAACACCCTTATATATAATCCACCTTAATGAAACACCCTTTACTTAGAAAATAATATTTTAATGCAGTGATTTTTAAAAAATTTTGAAACATGTTATCTGTACAAATACTGAAAAATATGCATTCATAGAAAATAAATTGAGAGAATTGCTATAACATTCTCCATTTATTTCTTGGCATTTTGTGTGGAGGATTATATTGGTGAATGTGCATGCTCATACATGTACACACATCTTAATTAAAATAACAAACAAGATTCTTATTAAACTTTTTAATAAGCTATATTATTAATATGTCAGTTGATTGAAAAGAAAACTTCAGTTAAAACAGTCTCTCTTGACCAAAACATTATATTATTTTACCAGTAATTATTCAAAGTTCACTTTCGAGGCAGACATTTTTTTTAATCTTTGACTGTACATGATAAACGCAGAAATTCTCTTTTGTTTTTTAACTGTGAAAACTGTGTAGGGGAAAATAAATATAAATATTATCATTATTATTTTCTGTTGGTCAAATATTTTATGTATTTCTTCCTCTGATGAAATGCTTTAAAACAAAAGTAAAGATTTCCATTTCTGCCAAAATGTTCAAGACAACATGTACAGTGTAACCCGGATACAAGAGAGTTGTCAGGACCGGAGAAGGAGTCTCTAGAATCCGGGTTTCTCTTATATCCGGGTTTGGTCTATTTTGTTTTATTAACACAGGCTCTAATTTGGGACCAGAGAAAATCTATCTTATATCCGGGTTTCTCTTATATCCGGGTCTCTTATATCCGGGTTACCCTGTACAATTTCCAGTAAGTTCTGAGCTTTTATAAGATATGAATATAATCAAATAAATAAATATAAATAAATGTACATACAAATGTTCACATACATAAAGTATATATTAACACCCCATATGCCGACAGTATGACTTGGAGTACCTGGCAATTGCGTGGTGCATGAAACTCTGAGTTGTACTGTCAGCGTGGGGTATATATATATATATATATATATATATATATATACAAAGGATTTATAAGAAATAGTAATAAAATATACAATTATATGTTCTCTAATACATAGAGCACTGAGAAAGGAAAAAATATTGCATCTATTGCTCGTGAAACCATCTCATTAAATACTACCTTACAATAGATAGACAGCAACGACCAAACTTAGACAGATGAACTGTCAGGCAGACAGATAGGCAGATAGATATAAAGATAAACAGATAAATAGAAAAAAGACTGAGAAAAAAATTGAAATTTTTTTACAGCTTCCTGTTTCGCTTTCACGAAAAATAATTGCTAAAAAAATATATGTATGCCTTTTTGATGAGTAAGTGTTGTCTTTTATAAGAGTTTATTTACTCCCACCCTGTCACCTAACTTTAGCTGTCTAACAGCTGACAGCTTTTATTCTTTTCCTGTCTCCCTATAGACTAATGTCTGGATCTACACATGATACATACGCACTAGGATTGCTCACTCACATTCTAAGAATTTCCTTTCTTTAAATTCTTTACTCCTCCTCTCAAGAAAAGTGTATGGTCACATAGTAGTAATTCTCTATCATTCCTTTGCATCCATCATAGCAGATACACAAATTTTGATCTGAAGAAGATCCTTCACCAGCATTTGAAAAGTTAGAATTCATATTTCATTGCAAAGATGTGGCTAAGTGAAAGAACTTTTTAAATTGTTCTGGTCTCACAATGAATTGAAGCTGTTCACATACTGTTTTAAAATGTGAAATTTAAAAATTATATATATGAGTAATTTGTTATTATTGGAAATACACAGGAGTTTCAAAATGGACTTTGTATAGGATCTCTGCTTTTATTTCTATTGGTATTTGGAATATTTTTATCTTCACTTTCTTCATTTTCAAATAATCAGTTGCATGCCATTAGATGCAGAGCTAACAACCAGAGTTTCCATGAATTAAATATGGTTGTAATTTTTAAAATATGAGAAACTTGAATAAATTCAGTTTACCTACTTAAATACAATGTCAGCACTGGAAAAGGAAATAATCAGATTTGTAATTATTTTCAAATTAAATAAAATATTTAAAAAATTATAATCACCCCTTATAGTAACTTTTTTCTTTTCTTTTGGAAGGCATCTTTTGTTATCCCAATGCACTTTGGGATCTCAATGTTACACTTTCTGTCCTCTGTTAAAACACTTCCCAGACTAATTTGATTTAACATATATTTGTGTGGATATTATTATGAAATGAGAATGTTTCAAGAATGTTTTTGTAGATCTAAAATGGGTAGATTCAAACTTTAAAAGAATTTGTTAGCTTATTTTTATAAAATACAATAATGAAGTGAAATTTATGTATTTTTCTAAGAAATTCAAATTCACAAATTAAAATCATTTGACACGGTAATAAGACTTGACATAAGGTTGATAAATAATTTTGTCCCTGGGGATTTTGTTTCATTTCTACATCATTTTATGATTTTTTTCAGCCAAGATTGTTTCTGTAACTTTAAATACAAAACAGAAAAACTATCCTGTATATTAGCTTATACTTGTTTATATATAAGTAGATTTATATATATATATATATATATATATATATATATATATATATATATATATATATATATACACACACACACACACACACACAATGTATGTATGTGATTGTTTACATATATATACACACACATATACAAAATTAGGGAAAAAAGGAAAATTATGCTGTATATTAGCTTACACTTGTTTATATGGAAGTAAATTGTGAAATTATATATATATATATATATATATATATATATATATATATATATATATATATATATATATGTATAAACACATACACATAATGTGGTAAGGAAATTTATCAAATAAGAATTTTGAATATTTTATTTTACATGTGTGTGTGTATATATATATATATATATATATATATATATATATGTATACACACACATATAAAACACTACCTATTAATACTACCAATTAATATATGTAAAATTATAATTTAATGTATATAAAATTCAACACACTAAACTAGAGCAATATTTATTATTAAATTATAGATCGAGGCTGAAATTGTATTGATGAGGATTTTGATCTTATTGGAATGCTTTTGATATTCTTACAACAGTGGAATCATCACTTGTCACCTGACAAAATTCTTCAACACTCTCTCTTTTGTCTCTGTCATTATGAAAACTTACATGCATACTAACCAGAAATTCAGTGACCAATCAAGGCAAATGTAATATGTTCATAATTTGTATATCCTCTCTCTCTCTCTCTCTCTCTCTCTATATATATATATATATATATATATATATATATCCTTTCGTAATCATGTATAAGCCTTGTTGTTTCATGTCTAAAGAAAGTAATAAAGGCACCATGGTTATAATTATTCATTTTTATTTTCCCAAGTACTTTCAATATATTCCAGTATTTGTCTTAGGGAACTTATTTTACTTGATAATGTTGTAGCAAATTTTAAGCCCAGGGTCAACTGTTATCTTTCCTACATATCCTCATAACCTTCATTTCTTATTCCCTTCTCTTACATTCATGTAACAAACTCATTCAGTGACCCTCTACCTTGAGTGACTCTTAGGTCTTGTATTGGATAATCAATAACTAAAAAGAAAAACTTATTAATATATTAGTCAATTAATTGATATCAAAAAAGATAATTACTTCTGCATGACACTTGTGTTGATACTGATAAGGTGAAAAACAATGAGGTAATTATAGAAAAAACAACAGTTACTTATCTGAACCTTTATAGGAAATGGGTAAAATTGCAGTTGAGATAAGAATCGTATCTAGTGTAATTATTATCAGTGCACAGTAGAATCTGCAAACTGATTTTAAATTCCAACTTCTGTTGTGTTTCCTTTTCACACAAATGTCCTTGGGAATGCCATGAATTCATTTCTTCTCAAAGCCCCCAGTTATGGGTTAAATATAAGTATATACCTGGTTTTCTAGCCTTGAGTCATAATCATCCAAAGAGAAGGAAAACACTGAATTTATGTCATTATCTCAGCTATTATCAAGGACTGAATGGTGTCAATAGATTTTATTGACTACATCCTGGCATTTATTTGGAATACTTCAATTCCAATATATTCATATAAGTGACATCATATCTAAAATGATTTCAGAGTGTATGATTGAACTGGAAAAGAATGTATTAAATATTTTATACAAATTATTATTTGATACACATATTAAAAATTATATGCACTTCAAGTTTCCTGTATGAAAGATATTTTTTTTAATAGAAACTGTTTCATGTGCATAATAATAGGTTCTAGAATTTTGAGTCTTTTCTTGCATTGAGTATGAAATAATATTACAACTAATGTAAATAATTCCAAATGCAAAATCTTGTGTTATTTGTGGCATTTTGGTTGTATTTGATGTGATGAACAGTACCTGAACAAACTGCACAAAGTTTCAATAAATGGCAAGTTGACCTACCAGAAAATGTTATGTATATGTGACCAATGTAAGAATTTAATATTTTCTTGATTATTGATATTGAACATACAATTATACATATATATATATAAATACCAAAATAAAACATTATATATATATATATATATATATATATATATATATATATATATATATATAGGGATTACTGGCAGCTCTGCAACAGTGTGTTGTACAATAGTAAATCTTCAGTCCTGCCTCTCTTCAATCAATTTGAAGTATTGACATCTACTGCAGATAAGGTAGAGTGCTTTGCTTGGAAGTTCTCTTCCAACTCCACTCTCGACTCCAGAGGGGTCCCTCTGCCAGATTTTCCCCCAGAACAGTGTCTACACTGAGTGACATATGCATAATCCCATCTGGTATTATCTCATAATTAGATCCCCCACAAGGCAAGCGGATGTGACAGGAATCCCTGCTGTCATCAAGCTGGATCCTGTTCTCTACAAATTTTACAACAAATGCCTCATTGCTTCCTGCTTTCCAGCTTGTTGGAAGTCCTCCTCTATAGTTTCTGTTTGTAAGAAAACCCTCTGATCCCTCAAATTACCACTCTATTAGTCTCTTACCTCTTTTCAGCAAAGTATTTGAGGCCCTAATCAATGCCAAACAGGTTAAGCATCTAACTTCACATGAACTCCTTTTGGACAAACAATATGGCTTCCATTTTGCTAGGTCGACCACCAATGTGTTTATGGACATGTCTAGAATTATATATCAAGCTTTATATAAGAGTGGTGAAGCTTGGATGGTGTCTCTAGATATCTTGAAGGCATTCCGCAGAGTTTGGCATGCTGGCCTTCTATGCAAGCTTGTGAGCTACAGTGTCACAGGACATATATTTGGCTTAATTTAATCATTTATAACCAATCAAGTAATGAAGGTTGCATTGAACGGGCATACTTCCAGATCACTTTATGCCAACATGGGGTCCTCTAGGTCTCTATCCTTAGATCTACACTGTTTCTGATCTTCATCAATGATCTCTCTGATGTCATCAGTTCCCAACTATGTATTTATGCAGATGACACAACAATTTACTTCTACCTTAATAGCAAATCCAACAGATCCGACATAGGAAACATGTCAACTACTTTTGAAAAGGACCTCCAATCAGTGATTAACTGGGGCAAGGAAGGGCTTGTAAATTTCAAAGCCTCCAAAACAAATCTGAATTCATTTAATCACCATAGAGAACCTTTTCTGCTTACCATCAGGATGATTGAGGCTGAACTCCAAGTAAGGAACTCATTATACTTCTTGGCCTTACATTTTCCATTGACATGAGTAATTATATTGAGTCAGTTGCTATGTCAGCAAGGAAGTTTGGTTCACTGAGTCACACCAAAAGTTTTTTCTCATCAGAATCTATCTTGCACATTTATAAATCTACCATTTATCTGTGTATTGAATATTGTTGCTATATCTGGCCTGGTTCTCCTACTGTGGATCTCAAGATTCTTGACAAAATCCAGAGAAGGGTCTGCAATACAATCTATCCTGACCAGGCATCTCGTCTTCAGTCATTTTCTCACCAATGTGACATGGCTTCATTCAGACTGTCCCACAAATATTTTCATGGTACGTTCTCAGACATGCCTTTTTTTTCTGTTGCCCTGACTACATGTTTTTAAGCATGCTACTAGATTATCAACTAGGTCTCACCATTTCACTGTTGAACAAGCTAGATGCAACCATCATTTCTACTCTAACAGTTTCTTTTTATTTCAGTCACATTCTCACCAACATGTCATTGCTTCCCTCTGTCTTTTCAACAAATATTTTTCATGGCAACTGCTCTAACAAGCTTTTTCCCTAGTGTCCCGACTACATTTTAGCATTCTACTAGATTGGCATCTAGGTCCCATCTGTTTACTGTTGAAATAGCTAAATGTAACTGCCACTTCTACTATAACAGTTTCTTTTCTCATATTTCACACCTGTGGAACTCCATTCCAATTTCTTGCTTCCCTGATGACTACAATCTTCAAAAATTTAAATGTAACATCAATTGCCATCTTCTGTCTTCTTGAACACTGTTCCTTTTTTGTCCTTTCCTCAATTGCCCTCACTTTCAGTCTTCTCATTCTCTTTCACTTTCACTCCCTGTAACCTTGTAACCCCTGTGTTCTAGTGGCATTGTTGCCTTGTTTGGGGTGAAATGATTAATATATATATATATATATATATAGTCAAATCATGCTGATGGCATTGCTTCTTGTTCGATCCCCAAACTTAAGCAGAATTTTTGATTCAAGTGTTAACCGTCAGTGTATTATCATCTGACTACTAAAATTGTACGTTGCACAGGAAGTACTAAATTATCTTGACTAGTCTTTGTCATTTGATCATGACTGCTTGATGCTGAGAGTGTTGTGCAGGCTATGAATGACTATCACGCAGGTACCATCAACTTTCCAGATATTGGAGAAGGAACCACTCCATTCAACTGTGACCTGTTGGTGGCCATTATTGTACACTGTGTTAGCAGCCATCATATATATATGTGTGTGTGTGTGTGTGTGTGTGTGTTGTGTATATATATATATGTGTACATACACACACACACATACTAACACTCCAAAAAAGTGAATGTGACATCTACACAACCAATGAGAGGAAATAGCATAGAATTCAAAATTTTGAAATATCTATGCATTAAGCTAAGATAAAATAGTGAAACATATCAAATTCATAGATGTTTTCCTACTTGTTCCTTATTTATCTTGTTACATATAATTACACATTTTCAATTTACACACATACATATATATATTTTAAAGTACACCCATCTGCTAGAGACGCTCACTCAGGCACATCTGTTTTGTTTTTTTCAACAGCCAGAGTAAACCAGTGGCTTATATTCAATGATACTGAACAGGCCTTTTTTGCAGTTTTTGAAAGAACGCATAATCTACCATGATCAACAGCTTAACAAGGCCAGTACAGGCAAACCCTTGGGTACAATGACTTGTGATTGTACGAGCACAACCATCAATTGTTTCCAAACAGTTTTGTCTACCCAATTTTATTCACAAGGTTTGAGTAAACCCATAGTGTGACTTTGCAGGCAGTTTCCAATAGTACCACACACTCAAATTGCATCTCAAAACCAATAATGTCAAGAAGTCACCACTCTGACCATGGTTAGATTCAAACCCAGGTCTCATGGTTGGAACACAAACATGTTTGTGCTCAAACACTTAAAAACACACACACACACACACACACACACACACATATATATATATATATATATATATATATATATATATATATATATATATATATATACTTTTCTTTTATACACATTTGATTAAATACCAATGAAAGTTCTTTGTTAATTTTTTTTTAAAAATCTTGTTTCTATGTTCCAGAGTATTTGGGGGCTTCAGGTTCATATTTGAAAATTTATTTAAACAATCTTTTATAAATTTAAACTGCTGCCCAGATACACCCAATATATATGACTCACTTCCCCAAATTTGGCTAAATGACCAAACATTTGATTTTGCTTAGAAAGAGCTCCTTGAGTGAGCTGATAACTTTTCAACAGCCTCTTTTGTGTGTGTATGTGTGTCTGTGTGTGTGTGTCTGTGTGTGTGTGTGTGTGTGTGTGTGTGTATGAAAGAGAGATATTTTTGCATGTGTATGTGCTCTCAATGTAGATGATTTCTTCAATTCCACAGAGCTTTCAAAAATGATGTAATAACAATCAAAAACAACAATCACTGAACTTTCAATGCTACAAAATTTTTGTCCAGCATAAAAAAATGCTTTAAATGGTGGGAAATGAATAATGAGATAGTTTAAGAAGAATTTTGTCATTTATTTTTTCTTCCACTGATCAAAGAAATGAAAAAAAGAAAAGATGAAGAAACTATCTTCAATTGAAAAGCTTTGGTTAAAAAATATCCAACTTCATGAATTTGTAAAATATCAAGTGTCAATGAGGTTACTGTAAGATGTTCAATATCCAAGATTTTTGCCTTAAAAATATCATTTCAAAACATCAGAGAGATTTCATATGAAAACTGTAAAATTTTGTTCAAGTTATCTTATTAGTCTCTTGTTGGTATATTCTTTTCTTCCTTTAAATTTCTTCTTTGTTTTTGTTTATTCTAAACGTATCTGTTTTGAATTATAAAGCTTCCTTCATAAACAGATTTATAGAAAGTGCCAGTAAATAATCCCAAAAAATAAAAGTTAATTTTTATAGAAGAAATTTTCCTTTATATTTATTATCTTCATACTTTTTGTTTTTGTTAACTGCATAAACCAATTGAACCAAATTTAAAGGCCAACTTGAAGTCATCACTGAGAATGATAATTGACTTAAACATAAATTCTGTAAACAGGAGGAAGGATTTTGAAATAAGATTAATATTTGAGTCACATTTATAAGATTACAAGAACGTTTCATCTTACAGTTGAAAAGAATCTTGAATTATATATGCATGTATGAGGTATGGGTGTATGGTCTTGATACAATTTCATTTTGAAAAGGTTTTAAAGACTTTAAACCAAATGTTTTCTGAATCTCTTACACTGAATTGAATGTCCGAATTGGAATAAAAGATGACTGGTTAAAATTAGAAGTGAACAGTAATAGTAAAAGCTTCTACAAAAGAAAAAAGAACACCCTTAAGAAATCAGTTGAATGCATCAGCTTTGAATGCATTTGCTATGACACTGATGGAAACCCTTATATGTTGGCTGAACGTGCTTGTTTTGAATAAAATAAGGAAAAAATACAAGACTGGAACACTGAAAGCTTTAACGAAAGCAAAGGCCTGACAGATTAGGTCAGATGTTGGATGCATCAGTTTTGAATATGAGACAAGATGAACAGTTGAAATTAAAAATGAAGTAGAACTGTCGAATTGTAGACATAATTTAATCTCATAGACAAAGTATAGAGTTGAAAATAAAACTTTTAGCTATCCATTTCTTTGAATATTGATCAACAGTCCATTGAAAATTCAACATGACTGATAATAACAGTTCGCATATCTTCAACAATTAACATCCATCTTATTATCTACAGCCTTGAATGCATTTTGGGGATTAGGTCATGAATAAGGCAAGATTTGAACTTTCACCCCTTTCTTCGTCTTCACCTTTAACCATCTGCTGTGTTTCAGATTTGATGCCACAGTGTATCTTTGGAAAGACAAAGAAAGAGCCTCAATTTTCCTGGGATGCTGTTATACATTTGGCAACCAAATGGACTGCCATTTGGTAGAGTATCCAATAGCATATTTCAAATACAAAGAATATCTAATTGATGTACCAGGTTTCAGGTAGTATAATAAGGTTTGAGATTTTATAAAGTTGAATATAAAAAATCTCAATGGTTCATTGTGGTAGGCATTCAATTTAGTAACTAGAATTTTCAGCTGTTTACTCTATTTGAAAACTAATAGCATTGTATTCTTATGTTATATAACAGTATGAAATGTCTAACAAATAGAGACATATGTTATATTCTACAGCACTCTACGCCATACTACACAATCAGGAGATCCCTGTTATAGCTGTCAGACAATTTCTACAACCACAACACCCCTTACATCTGGCCACCTAACTACAGCCCCCTTGATTATTATGTGTTGAGCACAGTTGAGTGAGAGACCAACAAAACTCCTTGTAACACCAAAGATGAACTGTAGGCAAGAATTATGGCAGCATTCACCAATGTAAACAAGGAGACTGTTCAGAAGAGATGCAGGAGATTCTGAAGTCATTTGGAGGCCGGTGGCAATTTAATTGAGATTTACTCTTTAGCATTTCAAGAAATTTTTGTGTAATTTTGGTAAATATATATATATATATTATAATATTTTTTTTTTAAATATGATTCCTTCGCTACATAAGAGTTCCCATGTTTCAAAAGCGAGAGCCGAGACCCCTAATATAATTTTTGAAATTAAGTTGAATTAAGGTGTCTGGTCACGCTTCCTCGTCAAGCGAGAATTTGGGAATAAGCTATCTTGTGTTTAGCGCGTGTTTATAAGCGCATGTTTATAATATATATAATATATATATATATATATATATATATATATATATATATATGTATATAGCAAGAATATATATATATATATATATATATTTAAAGACATTTATATAATATGTTTAACGTTCTTTTTATAGATACAAGTATTTAAGCAAATGCTCTGTTTTATAATAAACAGTATTAAATAACATTTACTGGCCTGAATGTCCAAGAAATTTTCATAGAAAATTTTCGTTCTCCGACAGGAATCGAACCTGCATCCTATACGGAACCATCATTTCACGTGATGTGCCTTAACCGTTCGGCCACGAAGAAGCGTTTGGTTAGCAAGGTCGATTTTACTATCTCTTAAACTTAAATCTTCCATGAATCTCTTCTATTCATATCTGCTCTAGCATATCAAATGTAAACAAATGACGTCATATATTTTTGAATTGGACATATCTTTTCTTTCCATTGTAGACATATTTTCAATTCATTTTTTATAGTTTACACCATCCTTTCTGCTAATCCGTTTGATTGTGGATGCTACAGTGGGTTTTTATATGGTTTGTATCCAATTTTGTTCAACCATTGGCATAGCCTCTCATCATAGAACTCTGGGGTGTTGTCAGATACTAGTGTTTTTGGAATTCCATTTCTTGAAAATATGATCCTTAATGCTTGTTTCACAATCAAACATGTTGGAAACCTGTATTACTTCTGGTTAGCCTAATACGAATCTACCAGTATTAGTAATAATCCCACTCCATTAACATGGGAATGATCCATGTGTACTCTGTCCCAAGGTTGGGACTCTTTACGCCATGTATGTGTTTTTGTCTGTCTAAATGTTCTTCTTTCATTGCACATTTTGCACTTTTTTATGTATTCTTCTACATCTGTAGAATAGCCTGGCCACCATGCCTCTAGCCTTAATCTCCTTTGCATAGATGTTATTGCACAATGGAAATCGTCATGTATGATTTTTATAATTTTGCTCCTTTGTGTTGCTGGCAGAACCACTATGTCACCCTTACAAATTACCCTCTTTTCTACAGTTAATTTGCGTTTGACCTCCTCTTTAAAACACCTTTCTATTCATGAGCAAATATTCCACTTTATTATTTTTTATCCTGAACAATATACTGTTCAGTATGGGATCTCACTTTGTATCCTCAATTAATTTGTCTATTGAAAAAATATAAGTTTCAAATGAATGTAAGAAAGTATCTTCGAATTTTTCCTCCTTCTCACTTTCAGAAGAATCTCAGTCATGACAAAGTGTCTACATGTGGAATGGTATTGCCTTTCATGTACTCAATATCAAAGTCAAATGCCATTAACATTAAGGCCCATCTTAGAATTCTAGTAGACATTATCTTAGGAAGTTCCTTCTTAGTATTAAATATGAATTCCAAAGGTCTATGGTCAGACCTTAGTAGGAATTTCTTTCCAATCAAAAACTGATGAGCTCTATTTGTCATCCATATTAAGACCAATGCTTCTTTCTCAATATGTGAGTCGTTCAATTCAACTTTTGTCAATTTTCTCAAAAGATACATAATAGGATGACCATCCTGAGCTAATATTCCTGAGATTAAGTGTTCACTCGTGTCAGTTGTTACTACTATTTCCTTTCTAGGGTCGAATATTTTTACTACTGGCTTCTTTGCCAGTTGTTGCTCTTTTGTCCAAATAAATTCCACATTCTTGTTTTTCTTAAAGCAGTAAAAAGTTCTGTCAAAATCAAAATATTGCTCTATATATCGTCTGTAGAAATTTACAAGTCCTAAGAAAGGTTCCAATTCTTTTTTGTTCTTGGGTACTTCAACTTTTAATATTTTGTCAATTAATGATTGGTCTGGTGATATGCCTTTGTTAGATATGGAATACCCAAAAATTATATTTTTTTATATTGCGCACACACCTTTTTTTTCTTAATTGCTAATCCAGCATTTTTTAACAGCATATTGTATTTTTTATATCACAGCCAATAACTTATCTATAGCCCTTTGAAAAATTGCACTTGTGTTTTTAATTCTATACAGCATTCTTTTCCATCTTAACAAGCCGACTTGCATGTTTATTGTTGTGACTTGTCACCACAAATGTGCAAATCCCCATTCCTTCTTTCTTAAAATTACTAATGGGGTGGCCCATTTGCTCCCTCCTGACAAAACTTATTCAAGTAGATCTTGTTCTAGTAATTTCTTTAGTTTTTCCACAATTATTGGTAGTAGATGGACTGGCACTTTTCATGCTTGAAAATATAGCAGGGGTGGGGTAGACATTTTCCTTCAGTCTTAACTTTGCGTCATTGTTTTTTAACATTCCGGTTTCTTCTACCTTGACTTTGTTTACTAATTTTGTTGAATTTATGTCCAATACATCATTTCCTATTAGAACATGATTCTTTTCACAGTTTACCACAATAATTGGTAATGCATCAAACTTATTCGTTTTAGTTCTACATAAGCTTCAAAATAGCCTAACGTTTTTATCACAGAGCTATTGAACTGATTCAATTGGACAAGGCTTTTCTTTAATCTTGTTTTTACTAATGTCTTCCAGAAAATTCTGGGTATTAACATCATGTCACTTCCCATATCTTGTTGTATGTCCAATAAAACATTATTGATTCAAATTTTTAATAACCCTTTTTCATTTCTTTTTTTTCAATGAAAAGATGTCCATACTTATTTCATCTTCACTTTGTTAGACCATCTTTGTTTTTTTTGTTTTTTTTTTTGATTTACACATGTGTATAAAATGATTCATTTTGAAACACTTTTCACGTTTTTGTTATATGCCGCACATTTTTGTTTTTCTCTTTGATATCAATATCCACAAAAGATATACATTATTATTTTATCTTTTTTCTGTATCGTGTATGTGTCCATTTCCTCTACCAGATCCACAACTTTAATTTTATTAAATTTTCCAATTAATTCTTGTTGCTGAACAAATTCAACACACTGTTCTAGTGACAACTTTCTGAGTTGTAAATACATTGGAGTCATTTGCCGATACTCCTCATTTTGAAGGTCATTTACCAATTTCATTTGGATCAAATCCTCTTCGATTGACTGGTTTTCAGATCACAGTTTCTCAAATTAACAATATTTAGCAGCTTGTTTTAAACAACACATTTGATAAGCTGTGACAGTTTGTTTCATAATTCAACACAATCTTCAGGCATGAAACAGATTATCACCACTTGGTTTTGAATATATATACACACACACTATTCAATGTAGAAATATTTGTCAGGATAACAGCCATCATACATCAACCTGTAGTTGCTAAGTATACCACCTACCTTTCAAATCTATCAGTTCATGACTTTACCAACCTTGGATATTTAATATCCACAGATAGCAAACTGGACAAAAAGTGTGACAACAGACTGATAAAAGCAAATCCAATCTTTTGGTAAACTTCACAATATAACTGGACTAACAAAACCTAAGAAGTTGACACTAAAATAAAGGTATACACAGCTGTCATGCTGCCCACTTCCCTTGTTGATGTCAATAATAATACCCTTGTAGGTCAACAATGCATTGACTGATGGGTGGAGTGGAACTACCATTGAGCTGGGATTCGATTTGATGCAATGATCCTAGTTGTTGGATGGTTACCATCCTTCTCACTTGTTGGCTCTCCCATTCTTGCATCATCAGCGGACACCCACAGATTTCAAGAACTTATTATATACATCCAGAAGCTATATATTCTAGGTATATGATTGTTATAAGAAAATCAAAACCAAGAACTGTTTCCACACCCAAAGTAAATTATCTCATCCGTTTTCAATAATAATTATGCCATCAGTGTTAAATTCTGTCTGTATCCCATGGTTGTTACAGCTGCATTACTTCTATACCTATTACATCACTACATCACACATACATCATTTAAGTAAATCCATTTCATTTCTACTAGGGGGGGGGATAGCCTGTGCATGGTTATTTGTATGTGTGTGTGTGTATGTGTATGTATATATATATATATATATATATATATATATATATATATATATATATATATATATATATATATATACAAACCACTCATCTAGAAGTAACAAACTTGCAGATAATATTTGATCAATAAATAAAAAGTTACAGTTATTTTATTCCATGAAATACATCTGTTCAGTGCTTTGATACACCTCATTAGTGATGTATTTAGCCAAGGATCATTAGGGGGTTTCTTGTCTTATAATATCATACCCCTTCTCCATTGTGATCTACTTGATACTGATCAGATACTGACCTGGGTGCCAGCCATTATTGATAAACAATGTTAAAATAAAAAGCAAAATCTGTTTCAAATATAACAGTTTGGCACAAAAATAATTGCTGATTTTAACTTTCAACAATAAAACAATATATATTAGCTTAAGATAAGATTTATTAACCCAAATAAGAACTATTAAATTCAGTGTGTTGTTACTAACAATAAATACAACTATTTATTCTGGTAACATAAAATTCTTTAGTCCTGGAACTGATTAATTCTTCAAAGTTTATATTACTGAAAAAAGATTTTGCCCATTTGGGAAAATGTTCATATTATTGGAAAAGAGGTTGTTAGTCATAGAGAGGTTTGGTAAGCCGATATTTATTCATATATAAAAATATATACAAAATGTGGCACAAGGCCAAAAAGGGGAATTGGGGAAGGACGGTCTTCTTCTGTCTTAAATTAAAACTTAGCTAGTCACAAACACTGACCCAAACATACCAACAATAGTCCTAGCACCAAAACAACACATTCTTCCATACCTTTCTTACGACATCTACCATAATTCCTCAAATTCTCCATGAAATTCTAACTAGTCCCCATATGTACATTTCAAAGTCTGTGTGGGAGGGAATAACAATTTAAAAAACCCCAATGAATATTTACAATATGAATTAAATAGTTACAAGAAAAACAAAACAAAATAAGGTTAGTAATAAACCCCCCCACAATACCTAAATGTGGCAGAAACATCAGTTAACTGGACGAAAAAATTGCGAGATTATAAAAGTATACAAAAACACAGTCATCCGTCCAAAATCACTCACACAGACACACACTCATTTAGACACAATAACAAATATGAAAAAAAACACACACACACGAAACGAAAGTCATCCCACAACTACCAGAGAACTGACGTCACTGGCCACCTAACGAGGGAGGGGATGGGGAATTAAACCAAAGAAAAATAAGGACAGAAATAAAAGGGGGGCAATGAGCATATATACCCTAGCTAAGTTAACGAGAAACTAAAGATTCAAACTAAACATAAACTAGCCTAATATCGGGTTGGGTTGCCTCTGTTCAACCCATGAGGGACAAAATCCTGTACCTAACCGACATCAAAGTGTCACTCTAGGTCAGCTCCTCTCACTCTACACATTCGCGCAAGATTTACCCACCTTTTGCTGAATTCTGATGAAGAGAGTCGCTGCCTTTCCATCCTAATCTTGACTTTAAGCTGATGCTTAAAGTACAAGATTAGTTGGGAAGAGGTGAACTTCTCACCTCCATAGAATCCCTTCTGACGTGTCGCCCAAATCACGACTCTCATAACTCCTAGCAAGCAGTGGAACACATAAAGTTCAGACTTCGTTAACGGCGGGGCCACAGTGCTACAAACAGAAGCGGCCTCAAGGACAAAAAACTTTCCCTGCAACATGCAAACCATGAGGCCTTCAACAAACTTACACAATGGTGCTACCAACTTGCAATGAAAGAAGACGTGACCAAGGGTCTCGACTTCCCCATCACAGCGTCGGCAGTTTGGATATTTCTCCAAACCCACTGCGCAAAGTCTTTTTGCGACCCAGAGGGCCCCACGTATAACCAGCCAGGTGAGGGATGCTTCATCGTTATTGAGGCATTTCAACCCGGGAGCCCAAGGCCAGATTGAGCGAGCCTCCTGCTTCGTAAGACCGAGCTCGTCAATCAAATCATCATGAACGGACCCCCTGACTACCACTCGATATAATGCCCTACGAGACAACGCCTGGACGTTGGGGAGGCCAACCATCACCCGTAAGAGGTGTTTCAGAGCCAGACAACATTCACGGTAGAAGGAGCACTCGGCACGAGGCAAACAGAGAGGTTTGGTAAGCTAGGTGAAATCGTTTTGTTGGTCCATTTATTAGAATGTGTAATGGCTCCTTTAAGAAAATAAAGGAAATGACCAATCTAGAGTTCTCTTTCACAGCATTGCTGTAACTAGTATGTAACAATTCCTCTGATTGGTCAATAGATGAGCCAATGACAACTCTGCCTCATTTCCACCATAGCAGACAATTTAGAATCTCTCTTTCTTTTGAATAGTGACCCAGGAGCAGTTAAAATGTACTGAGCTGCTTTCTGACCAACAACAATGGACATGTATGTACCATTTGAATAAATATCTTTAATTATCACAGATATATATTTAATATCCATGTCATTTTAATCTTGTTTCTTTTGTTGTGACCTGTTATTAGAAAGGGACCCACATTTTGTATAATTGTAATGGTTTCTGCAACAAAGGTATGAAAGTAGACAATAGCCTAATGGATTAAAGCATTGTTTCATGAATTTGGTGACATAGTAATTGTGAGTTCAATCCCTGGGCCTTGTAGCATGTATTTAGACACAGTGTAAATGGGTGAGCAGTAACTGAGTAGTACTAAAAATGGGAACGAGACAATATCCCTAAACATGGGCAGTGGAACTAGAACAGTCTACCCCCTGTATGTTATCCAGATTGATATACACCTGATGAAGACTGGAAGACACATCAAATGAAACATTGTGATAACAACAAAGATGAAGACAGTTGTCTGAATATAGATAGTGTAAATAATGATAACTCCTCATCCCAGAAATTCATATGGAAACTAGACTTTTTAAATTTTACGCCTTATTGCAATAAGTTAAATTTTGATTTTAATGTAAAGAAAATAACAAAAGTCATTAAAAAAATACTTTTCCTTACATAAAAAATTCATACTGTTTTAAATTCAATATTTTTAAAACCCAAACTAACCCAAATATTACACCATATTGTTTTGTCAAAAGTAATTTAATTAAAAATCTATGAAAAGAAGGAGGTGGTTAAATTTAATTTCCAACAAGAATTAGTTAATTTAATGATTACTGAATATTGACAAAATGTTACCTTTTACTTATTTGTGTTGTCTATGTTATGTTTGTTAAACCTTGGGATCAAAAGGCTAAAAACATACTTAAATTTATGAGAGTATCACATAACTGACAATGTATGGAACTCCCAAAAGGATAAAAATGAGTTTGTGGTGTCCCCAGAGAATTAACAAGCTTGTATGCTAAGTAAATACTGATTGAAAGTAAAAAAACATGAAAACAAAAGAAATGTTAATCCTTTTAGCCACAATAGTATTTCATTGGCTTGAATATCTTCGATGTCAAGATATATTCCAATCGCATTTGGATAAAACAGGAGAAGAGAATGTTATATTAGGTCTCTTCTTCATCTGTCAAGAGAGTTTCCGTTATTCACTGCCATATAGGAGGACTGATATTATGTAACAGTTCAGCACTCATTTCTTTGTTTCTAACAATGTTTTTCTATTTCTTAATACTTTGCTCAGTTTTTGAAAATCATCTTTTACTATTCTAATGTGCCTTCGGATTTCAATGTTACATTTTCTACCAACTGGTAAAACACTACCTACAGATATATATTCTTGTACTTGCTTGATTTTGATATTTCCAATCCCTGAGTTCTTCCTATTGCTGACAATCATACATCCTCTCTTCTTACAATTGACATTTAGTCCTTTCTTCTTTCCTTTTGTAGGAGTACCTGTAGTTTCCTTTCTGTATCTGCTATCAATAACGTATCAACTGCATGCTGTTAAGATTGTGGCCACCAATAATGTATGCTTGTAGAACTTCTAATTCTCTCAGGATTGTCTCACTGTTTTGGTTGAATAAATATGTTGAGAAAAGACATCCTTGTCTTGTGGCTTTTTCTATATTTTGTATTCATTTTCTATCCATATGCAGTATGCAATATGGCTTTTGCTTCTCTAGGTCAACTGATGATGTATTAATGGTTATTGCTGAAATATCTATCAAGCTTTAGAAAAGAATGGTGAAGCTCAGACTGTTGTTTTGGACATCTCAAAGGCATTTCATCGGGTTTGGCATGTACATTCATCTCGTTTGATATTTGTGACTTGTACTTGTCCATCACTGAGAATTTGCTAATGTTGGCTATAAATCTAGCAAAAAATTACTGTCCTATTAGCAACCATGAAATAAATATCATAAAGCAGGCCCAAAGACCTATACTATTCTTTAATTATAATCCACCTTTTAACCATAATGTCCAAACGAATATCAAGAGAATTTTCCTAAATTTAATTCTTAAACACTTTAACCATTCACCAACACTAAAAAAGATTTTTTAACAATAATGTTTTTAAAAATAATGCTAAGATCAGCTATAGCTGCATTAATAACAAAATTCTAGATAATTTACATAAATCAGTCAAAGTTAGATTATTCACCAACTCCATCAATAAGGAACTATTTGGTAATATGAAAATTAAATATATAAAGGCTTTAGAAATAAGCAATCATAAAGTAAATTTGAGAAGGCAAAAATAAACAGAAACACAGTACATGCAACATCATATGGTTTAATCCAACTTTTAACCATAATGTCCAAACTAATATCAGAAGAATTTTCCTAAATTTAATTCATAAGCACTTTAACCATTCACCAATGCTAAAAAAGTTCAGTTATAGCTGCACTAATAGTATAAACAAATTTATTTCCCATTATAATAACATTATAGTAAATATATTTCCAACAAAGACAATGTAAATTTTCTAAAAATAAATGCAACTGCCAAAAAAAATATGATCTGTCCATTAAACAGTCAATGTATGATAGATAATATTGTATACCAAGCAAGCATATGTTCCAATAATGATGTTAAATTTTATTTTGGTTCCACTGAAAATCTTCAAAAAATTTTGTTTCTCCCATCATAAATTCAGGTCATATAAAATACAGAAACAGCACTGCTCTCTCTAAAACAATAATATATATATATATATATATATATATATATATATATATATATATATATATATATATATATATATAGTCCCCTCCAAAAGTATTGGAACAGCAAGGCCAATTCCTTTGTTTTTGTTGTTCACTGAAGACATTTGGGTTTAAGATCAAAAAATGAATATGAGACAAGAGTTCAGAATTTCAGCTTTTATTTCCTGGTATTTACATTTAGATGTGTTAAACAATTTAGGACATACCATCTTTTGTTTGAATCTACCCTTTTTTCAAGTGAGCAAATCTAGTGGAACACATGACTGACAGGTGTTTCTCTGAATGACTACTCTTGATTTTATCCTTAGGTTTCACCTGTAAAGGCTGCATTTCTTGTTAAAAGGGATAAACCAACAAGAAAATAAAAGAGCTATCTATAGGAGAAAAAATTTTGAAGCTGAGAAAAGAAGAAAAATTTGTGTGAGTCATAGGATAAATATTGGGCATAGTGAACACAATAATTTGGAATGTCCTAAAAAAGAAAGAATCTACTGATGTACTGAGCAACAGACATAGAGCAGTTTGACTAAGGAAAACAACAACAATTGATGATAGAAACATTGTGAAAGCTGTGAAGAAAAACCCCAAAACAACAGTCAGTGATAGGGTGCAGGGGTGAAGGTTTAATGATCCACTATTCCAAGGAGTCTTTGAGAGCCGAAATATAGAGGCCATACCACAAGATGCAAATCACTCATCAGTAGTAATAATCGGAAGCTCAGATTGGAATTTGCAAAGAAGTACAATGACGAGCGACAAAAGTTCTGGAAGAAAGTTTTATGGACTGATGAGATCAAGATTAATCCCTGCCAAAGTGATGGAAAAGCCATAATGTAGAGAAAGAAAGGATCTGCTTATGATCCAAAGCATACAAGCTCATCTATGAAGCATGGTGGAGGCAGTGTCTTGGCATTGGCTTGAATGCTTGCTTCTGAGACAGGTTCATTCATAATTATTGATGATGTAACTCATGATGGTAGCAGCAGAATGAATTCAGAAGTCTACAGAAACATTTTGTCTGCCAATTTACAGAGAAATACATCCAAACTAATTGGGTGAAAGTTTATCATGCAGCAGGGCAATGGCCCAAAACATACTGCCAACACAACAAAGAACTTCATCAGGGGAAAAAGTGGCCAGTTTTAAAATGGGAAATTCAATCACTGGCTTTTAACCCAATAGAACATGCATTTCATCTCCTGAAGAGGAGACTGAAGGAAGAAATACCCCCAAGACAAACAAGAACTGAAAGAGGCTGTGTTAAATGTCTGGAAAAGCATTACAAATGAAGAATGCAAAAGTTAGGTGATGTCAATGGGTCACAGATGTGATGCAGTTATTGTAAGCAAGAGATTATGAGACCAAGTATTAAATGTAATTTACTTTAAAATTATCTGTTCCTTTACTTTTGCTCACCTAAAAATGGGGGGACCTGATACAAAAGGTGGTATGTCCTAAGCTATTTAACGCATTCTAAATGTAAATACCAGGAAATAAAAGTTGAAATTCTGAACTCTTGTTTCATGTTCATCTTTTGATTTTAAACCCAAATGTCTTCAGTGAATGACAAAAACAAAGGAATTGTCCTTGCCATTCCAATACTTTTGGAGGAGACTGTATATATATATATATATATATATATATATATATATATGTGTGTGTGTGTAGAAAGACAAAGAGAGAGAGAGAGAAATTCTTTAGAAGTATATACTCGAATATGAGTATCCATCAAAAATAATGTTTAAACAAAATAAATTAAAAATAACATATGTATACGTGAACAATTCCCACAAATGCATATTTATGTATGTGCAGTTAAATCCATATAAATATCATGCTGTATTTTATATATGAGCAGTTAAATCTTTATGAATGGATATTGTATTTTACTAAGTTAACAGATACACAAATATGTTAGGCAGTGCATGATGAGCAGTTTTTATGATGTGGTAATTTTTTCTTCGTGAACAAAATAGGAAGGTGATATGTAACATGGAATTTATGTTCAAAGCTTGCAGTTGAATTATGGTTTATAATATCATGAAGATAGCTTTCATCAATTGCAGTGCACTTAGACATGCTATAAAGTTATCCAAAACCCAGTACATGATAATTTGATCTTGATTGATAACAGCAATTTTAGTTATGGTATGTTGAAGATTTCTATGTGCACATACTTTCATGTAAAGGTTGGCAATAAACACTGAATGGCTATCATCACAGAAGATCAAAACAGCAAAGCATGTCCAACAGTTGAATCTGTTTATGTTTGGTTTACACTTATTTCATTCTTTTTAGATTACCCCATTTTTTTCTGCCAGATGGCACTGCCAAAACATCAATAAAAGAAAAGGGCACAAATTCTATCTTTGTCTTCTCTCTCTATACCCATACAAGGACAAGACATGTCTCAGTTTCCATCCAGGGGACTTCTTAATCCCTAGTGAACCACATGTCACATTATACACAATACAGCATACAAATGTTCTAAGCTGATAACTAGCTGTACAATAAAATCTCTTCTCTAATTTAAATCTCTCAGTATCTTTAATAGGACATTACACTTACCATATGTACAACCTTGTAGTGGAACTGAAAGGCAGCAGTCTGTGGGTTCTGCTGAACTGACTACAGTTCACCGTTCTAAGAGGCAAAGAGTGGCATGCGTAATATTTAAGCAGAATAGTGGACGCTTACGCAAATGTAGCAACAGTCAGTGGAAAAATAAAATACTGGACAAATGAGGAAAGAATCAAAATGGCAGCGCCCATGTTTTATGACAGTTGGTCTCGGACGACTAACGCAAAATCTCGTTGTCTAGTGATTCGTATGTAAATTATGGTCGGGCCTCGACTGTATAAAGCAAGCCGGTTTTTGGAGGGGAGAGACAGACGCGTTCCTGTTGGCGAGAAGCGAAGGTTGGGTGTGTGACCCAATTTTGCCATCTCTACATTGCCTATTGGATTGTTACATCAGACTGTTGTTTGAACTGGATTTTGGCTACAAGTGTTGCGGTTGAGGGACAAATCTGTTGCAGACTTATTCCAACTGGAGGTTGACAGTTATTATTTGTTTTCTATTCTTTTCTTTTTGCTTTTTCTTTTCTTTACCAACACAACATCATTCCACAATGCCATTTCCGGAGGGAACATGCGCACAACGAAAATGCAATAGGACTCCCCACTCACTTAGAAAGTCCTCGAGGCTCTTGCTGCGAAATGAGGGACAGATAGTGTCAGCCTTGGTAGTGGGTTACATCCATTCCCACTCGAAACCAAGTATCACTCACATCCAATCTCCCCTTGAGCCAACGCGTGGATGGAGGGTCAATCGATTGACACTTCTCGCACTTTCTCACCATAGCCCTAACCAACGCTTTAGAAACTGTGGGGTCAACCTGTCTAACGAAGTACAATTTTCGCCTTATTCCGGGGTGGCCGCTTCGGTGATGGATGGACCTTATCCAGTCAGAATCGTGCTTGTCTGGTGACACGGTGCTTGCACAGCACGCAGGTTCAACCATCCTGACAAAGTCAAGCCATTACTGTGGTACTCTCGTTAGGCTATCTGCTCAGTTAAGTTCCGACTTCACCAGAACTACATCCACAGACAGTTTATATTCTTGGACCAAGCTTGCGAGTGTATCAAGTCGCCGTCTAATTAGCATCTCACTTGCCGCTTTCGTGCGCACCCTAGCCTTCCCCGTGAGGGTGTCCATGACCCATCTGTGTACACAGGCAGAATCAGTGTGAAGATGCAGTGTATTCGCTTCTCATATTAATGCCATGTTTACACCTTTTAGCATCGCATCAAACTCCGCCAAATTTATGTGCTGCATATCCCTTTCCTTTCATCCTCGCATCCTCCATCCTCGCATCCTCCACAGCAACTCCATCATGCTCCAATGATACTCTGGTGGCTAAAGAGCTTGTGTCGACCCAAATGTCGAGCTTGGGACTATTAACACACCACTTTCCTCGCACGGGATCTTTTTGACGCACTCTTGCAACGACTTCTTCCATCATTGTCGTTAAAGGGATGTCGATCACCTTGTCATCCCAACCCTTTGTTATGTCTGCCGCTCTCCTCTTAATAAATACTGCAGCCACCCTAAGCCATTTCACCACTGGGAAGTGCCCGACCAACTTTCCACAAAATGAGAACACACTACAGCGGGTAAGAATACGTGGCACGCTCGGGACCTCGTTCCCTCGTTCCCATATCAGAGTGTTGTCCTCTCCTCGAACTGCCAAGCCAAGCACTCTCGCAACGTTCTGCAGCCGCTCCGGTTCTTTGATTGTCAGTCCAAAGTTAGCCAAATGTTGCCTCACCCTGGTTGCGGAAGATATGTCTTTGTTGATTAAGACATCGTCACTAAATATCACTCTCAGTCACTCAACAATGGAAGTATCTCTACAAACAGTTAATATTTCCACCAAATCGATGAACCCATTACACTGAAACTACATCTCCTGTGCCCCGTCCCATTGTTAGATATCTTCATTGGCATACCATGAAATAATGGATGGCTACTTGTTTCCAAGTATACATAGTTCCTACTAGATTGGCTAGCTAATCCCTGTTGTTGACACCTGCTCAGGCACATTTGTGTTTCTTCAACTTCTACAGTGAACCATTTTCAATCGCAAATTTGATTAAAACAATGATGTCTATTTACTTACGCCATATTTCTCTATGCTTGTGTGTCCATATATCTTTCAAGTAAACATCTATGGAAAAAAGTATGTCCTCAAGTATCAAGATAGGATATGTGTATACCTAGGTACACACATATATATATATATATATATATATATATATATATATATATATATATATATATATATATATATAAGTGAACATTGAAGTCAAAACTCAGATGCGACAGGCTGTTTCATGCTAGACACAATCGTCAGGCCGCCTGACGATTGCATCTAGCATGAAAAAGCCTGTTACCTCTGAGTGCTGAGTGCTGACTTCAGTATTCACTTTTATATTTATATTTACATACACTCTATCTCTGATATTGAGCACTTTATCTCATAAATATAGCACACCTTAAAACTATATTTCTACATATATATATATATATATATATATATATATATATATATAATGCATTTCAAAACCAAACAAACAAATTAATTATTTGCCAAAAATTGTTATATGAATAAAAAGTGCTCAATGCGATTTCAAATAAAGAAAATACATTGCAGTTTAAGATATAAAATTTTGTAGAAAAACTAACCTATCTGCTACTGCAGTTTAACCACCTTTGGTGTTTTCAGGAAGTAAGTTCAATTTCCATCTTACTGCCTGAAGATAATGAAAGTTGTGAAACCATGGTAGCAAGCTTTGTTTCAAATGCCTCCAGAAAAATCCCAATTCATGTCAGCTAATAAACATCAACAAAAATCTGATGAAAAACTCTGCAGTAGTGTGGTGTGTCCATCTTGTCTGAAATAAAGCCCTTGGAGCCAGTGTGAAACACTTTCTCCCTACAAAAAATAAGAAATTTAGTTTTGTTGCAAATCTCTCTCTTGTCTGGGATAGCCAAGGAAGCATTTCAAAAGCTAAGCAGAGTAATAAGAAATAGAAAACAAGGAAAAGAGTACTAAACTGCTATGTGATATCTGTCCTTCTATATGGCAGTAAATGCTGTACAATTTCCTCAAAGATGAAGAGGAGACTTGAAGCAACAGAAATGTGGTTCTACAGAAGGATGCTGAGGACTGAACATGTGAGTAATGACAAAGTTTTGGAGAAAATGGAAACAAAAAGGTAACTAATACTTAACATCAGGAAGAGTCTGTTGAGGTTTCTGGAACTCATAATCAGGAAGGAGGGCTTGGAAAATATGATACCTATGAGACAGACAGCAAGAAGGACAGAGGAAGACAATGCATAACATACTTAGTGAGCTTGACTATATGGCTGGCAGAACAGGGCTTAGGAGAAATAACAGAAGGACAGTTCATTAAGAGCTACAAGAGATGGGAAGTTGTGGAGAGCCATGATCGTCTACATCTTGAGGGGATACAGCACATAGAGAGATTTCAAATAAAAATGAAACTATAATTCCTATTCACTCTGTAAAATAGATAAATGTATTGTTTACATAAAAATTGTTTACCATAAAAAAGATAAATGTATTGTTTACAGTGTTCTTTGGAATTTGTTCTTTCCACAGATGTTCATGAAATGTTATACAAAAATACACTTCATTAAATCTAAACATGTTTTATTCATCTGTAATTATGAAATGAATTAACAAACTATTTATACTAATATCCTTGTGTCTGCTGTTCTTTTGAACACCACATTCTGACAAATGCCCTGTAGATTTACTGTCTAAAGTTTTTGATGCATATACTTTCATTAAAGTATAAAATTAAAATTTAATAAGGAAAACATTTAACATCATAGATATTCCCACAAAGAAATAAATTCAAAACACGCCATTCAATTTAATACAAAAATGAAACATTTAATTTTTAGAAAAGCTAAGGTTGTGATTGTAGATGTTTCAATGTTCATAAGTAGCTTGCATGTTCATTGAATAAAATGTTATTAAGTCATTTTTTCTTTTTTCTTTACATAGATTTTTTAAATCATTTCCGCCCAAGCAAAGCAATAAAGTCACTGCAAGAGGTCACTGAGTGTTAGAGAATATGAGGAAAACAAAACACTATTAAGAGAGAGGGCAATAAAAGGACAGAAATTAAGAAGACAGTAGATAATGATTGACATGGCATTGAAATCAATGTTGACTGCGAAGCAAAATGTTGGAAGAAATTTTCACAAGTGTGAAGTGCAAGAAAAGAAACTGTTAGCATAGAACTTACAGTTACATGTAACCATTTTAACTGTTAAATGTTGACACCTTGCCGACAATCTAGTACTGTGTTTAAATTCATAAAGTCTAGGTATGAAAACAATTACCATGAAAGTATTTATAGAAAAGGTACAGGGAAACTAAGTTACGGCAGTGGGAAAATGACTGAAGCCAAGATGCCAGGTCAGGAACCAATAACATTGCAGATTTGCAATAAATAGATGGAGAAAGATGAAAGCAATTAGAGCTTTACAATATACTGGCGACTAACATTTACATAAGTCATTCTGCAATCAGATTTTTTATATAAACAATGTTTATTCTAAAGTTTATGTTAGCATGTGTAAACTTGAGTGTGTATGAGTCAAACATACAAGCTGTTTCAACTGATCATTGAAGAATTTAGCTTTTATTTAAAGTTGCTGCCTCAAAACTGATGATTTGAATGCAAAATTTTTTAAATTTGTAAGTGACTTACAATTTTTAATATTTTTAAATCTGTTAATATTGTCTCTCTGACATGTGTATGGCTCTCCACAACTTCCTGTAGTTTACTACATAAATAAGTAATCGTTGCTCCTTTATGACTCTTCTTGAAGTAGTAGTTTTTCCACCATCCATTTATTCAAACTTGTCATGTTTTCCCAAGCAGTCCCCAAAGTGATAAGCTGTGTCTAACACTGCTTAACTTTGATGATTGAATGAGAACCAGTGTTTCATTGACTGACAATTATTGATGAGGTCTGGTGTTGATTAAAATGTAATGATTTATATGAGAGATTAAGTCTTGTGTTCTCATCAAAATCTCCAGTGATAACCAGTTTAATACTATGAAAGAGACCATTGAAAAAATACAGGAAATTATCAAGGAATTTGACAAATTAGTGGAATTTGAAAATTTAGTAAAAAAAAAATACAAACAAAAAATTAACAAAAAACAGTTTCATATCATGTCTCTTCCATTTTTTGGGGGGGAGGGATTTTTCAGCTTTGTAAAAACGAGGAACCTCTGAAGAATTATAGGTCTGCTTGTTGGAACCAACTCCCAAGAAAACGCTTTTTTTTTTAAATTGCTTTTTTTTTTATTGCTGCCATTGTCTTTACTGCTACTCCCCACCTTCCCTTGGTTTAATTACCAAAGTTCATACAAAGAAAGGGGCTTTTTTATTTTTTTATTTTATTTTTTATATTTTATTTTATATTTTATTTTTTATTGCTGCCATTGTCTTTACTGCTACTCACCACCTTCCCTTGGTTTAATTACTGAAGTTAAACAACTTCAGGACTGGTCAGTATCTAGAAGGGTGACTGCTTGATAATACAGGGTATTGTCAGTTTGGATGTGTGGGTGCTGTAATGGATAACAGTTCGGAATTGGAAATCAGAAGTCAAGTTCCAATTGCAGTCAGTTTTGTTATCTTCATTTATGTGCAATTCTTGGGGAACACCCGTTGGTTAATTAGTAAGATTTGTATCAGTAAATCATTATTATTTCCAATAGTTTCTTACAATCCAAAAACATTTTCTGACTTTTAATAACCTGCAAAAGGTTGATAAGTCATAAAAAATAAAGTAATCAATTGGTTTAATTACACTCATTTTCTGCACTACCAATATTTTTGGTGGAAGAGAAAACAAGATTTAATGATTTGTTATGTTTTTTCCGAAAAATTTGCTTCAGCTGATTTCACCAGTCAGGTTACAGATTATTATATACTGGGAAAAATAATTGTTTGTAGTCAATTATTAATACAAACCATACCGACACAATATAGTTATTATATGCATATAATCTGTGTCATAAACAGGCATTTATATAAAATCTTATGTAACTATTTACATTGTTCAGACTGTTGTCATCTTTATTGTCATATTCACATCATTTTGGCCATAGTATGCTCCAGCCTACTTCAGACAATATACGTTGGAATTTCAAACTGAACCCTTTATTTCATCCACTAGGGTAGATTGTTTTAGTTCCATATACCATGCCTTTTTCTGGATATTTCAGTTTCATTTATTTCCTTTCAGTAACCCAACTCTCCATGTTTTTGTTCACCTATGTTTTGGCCAGGTATTGAACTCACAACTCTTTGGGTCAGGTCACTGGATTACTTCAACCAATACTTTTATTCATTGGTCATTGGGCCATGTGTCATTGATGATGTACTATAAAAATAACATAAATGTAACATGCAACATTAAGGAAATAAAAATTAAATACTAAAGAAATTAAAATTCATAAATATAGCATCTTTAAAAAAAAAAGGCTGTATAAAACAATAACTAAGATAAAAATGATTAGTTTTCTTTTCTGATGAATACAATAAACAGTTAACTATATTTAAAATGTCAATTAGCTTGTTTGTAAGAGAAAAAAATGAGGAAGTGGAAAAAGAAAGAAAAATGTTTTAATAAAAGATTTATCAATATTTTTTAATAAATGGCAGTAACAGCCACATAAGGTTTATTAGAATATTAAATAAGTATCATAAAGTTTTCACCCAAAATGTACTTTGCAAACAGTAAAAATAGTTGAACAATGTTTAATTAAAAAAACTCTTAAGCTTTATTGCATACTGCCAAAATACAAGTATGGCTCAATAATTCTGAAACATGATATGAAGCTTTTAACTGAATTTTGATATGAAATTTCCTTTGGTTAATGTTCAATCTATATGATTTATATTCATCTTTGAATTAGATGCATTGATGAGAAAATTGATTATATTGAAAAATAGACATTTCTTTTACAAAATAGATATTTATTTCATCATTAGGCCACAGATGTTCATGTACTTATTTTATTGATGTACATGTGTATTTTTCTATGGATTTCGTTAATCGGACTGACTTCCTCATCTTGGTTGCTTTCCTCACAACGTTTCGGCCGTCTGATCCTCCGGCCTTCTTCAGGTGCATCTCGAACTCGGGAACCGTCGGTCTGGAATTTCGAACCCAACCCTTTATTGTTACGGGGGTACCATGTTCTCGTTCCATTAAGGCCATCGCTGCTGCTACTACTGCTTGACGCCATCGTTGCTGCTGCTGTGCTTCTATTATCGTTGTCACCGCTCTTGTTTGTCGCTGCCACTGCCTTTGCTCGGGATTGAACTCAGAACATCGGGAGAACTTGCAATCACTGTTTCAACGTCCTAGTCGCCTCGGCCATGTGTCATGTGTTGTGAGGAAAGCAACCAAGATGAGGAAGTCAGTCCGATTAACGAAATCCATAGTGAAAACCCCTCATCCCAAAAATATAGACAATTACTATGTGTATTTTTGTTATAAAACGCATTTGAAAACTTTTCAATTCTTATTATAATTGTTTCATCAATGTTTTTTTGTGAAAACTACATATTGAAAATTCACTGCATACACGTCTATATACCTAATGTCTTGCAAAGTCACAGAGATAAGAATGATCAAAATATTGTTTAACTTTGGGAGATTCATTTGGATCCTGTTCAGCAATGTTGTAGAGTTATTATATATAATACAAGTTGTTATATATAAGTTGCTTTACTAGTATCATAACAATACTAGTAAAGTAACTTTATATATAACTCTATTATTTTACAAAAACTTGCATTAATTCCTGACCACTGACACTCCTTTTTTCCTGATTTTCAATGCATTTCAATAGTAAAATTATTCGCAATACATTTATTATATTATGCATATAATACTTTACATTCACTTATACACAAACACCCTTGGGAAAGGTATGAATCCATTTCTTCTCTCCCCAACTATGGGTTGAATAGCAGGACAGACTGGGTCTTATAACCTGGGTTGACAACCAGTCTACTGCAGAAAGAAACTAGACTCTACTGTGGGAAAATCTTCTGCCTAGTCAGTTGTGAATCAAAAAAACATGGATGCCCAAGAATGCATCACATAACTGACTGATTCTGTCAGTAACATTTACATTAATTCCTGGTCATTGACAATCCCTTTCTTCCTCATTATCAATGCACATTGTTGAAATTTGAAAAAACAAATTATAAGTTAAAATTGGGTAATTCAGAATTTAATTATCATTTTTTTTTTAAATATTTAGTTTGTTAATGCAGGAAATGATTAAATTTAAATGACAGATTGATAATGAAAAAAGTGATATGTAAACCCAAAGCTTTGCTTACGTATAACAGGATCAAATGCAATCAGTGCTAAAATCCAATCTTAATTAGTGTTTAATTTCTTTCTTGCTTTTAGAATTTGCTATGTGACTATATAAAAGCAAATCAAAGTTCTCTTTTATCACAGTGATATAAACAGCTAGTAATATAAATGCATTCAAAATGCTTGTATAATAGGTTTTTTTTCATTTGTATCTGTTCAGCAGATTGAAACCATCTCATTATGAAAAGCACCAATTGTATTCTTATTGTTATCATTGGGTTCTACAGGAGATTTTTTTTCATTATGCTATAGTAAAAGCAAAGAAATGTTATAAAAATATACAAAAGTGCTGTTAAATATACACAAGAAGAGAAAAGATGAATATGCAATTCAGTAGCATTCAGGATAGGATAGGCTTCATTCAGCTTGATTTCTAAGGGGCATACAATGAGTCTAATTGCTGTGTGATGCCAGTGGGTCAGTAAGATTAGATTTGTACAATTTGCAATACATTGGTTGTAATGCTATTGTCTTTGAGTTTCATTTCCAACATCTATACATGATTGGTTCTATCTTTCCCAGATACAGAGCTTTGCCATGAGATAAGAGGGTGATTCTTAATCTACTACAATAATCTAATCCCTGAAACCTAATTAGATCTTGGGGAAAATAATAATAGACCAAGGTTAATTATAATGGATATTTTCTTTTGGTGATGACATCTAACAAGAAGGTTGTTTTCTATTATATAGCACTGGTATCCAGGATCTGACTATTCAGTATGGTAATCTTTCTTTTATATTGCTAAATAAGAATATTGTTCAACAAAAAAACATGGAAAGCTTTTGCATGTTTTTTTTTTTTCATAGAAATCATTTCAAGAAATTCCAACTGAATGCAAAATATCATGAGATTTTTCATTGTGGGTTTTTATTAAAAACAAAATGCATGTAAATTTTACTTAAGCCAATGACCTTCACTTTGAACTTTCCACATTTAATGGGAAGGTATTGTCTGAATATAATTTTTCTTTTAAAACTGCTAAAGAACATGGATGAGTCTACTATTCATCCATGCTTTGAATATTGCTACCACATATGGTCCAAGACTCCTGATATATATTTAGAGATTCTTGATAAAATCCAAAGAAGAATCAGTAATATTCTTGGTTCTGACTTGGCATCCTGACTTCAGTCACTTTCCCACCACCATAAAGTTGTTTCCTTGTTTCCTTTTCTATAAATACTTTCATGGTAATTGTTTAGATTAGTTCTTCACTATGGTACTTTATGAATTTAAGTGCAGTACTAAATTGGCAACAATATCTCCTCAATTGACAGTTAAGTCAGCTAGATGTAACTGTAAGTTCTATGCTAACAGTTTATTTTCTCACACTTCTCACTTGTGGAACTTTCTTCCAACTTCATGCTTTCCAGCCAACTTTAATCTTCAAGAATTGCAATATCAATTATTATCTACAGTCGTCTTGATTACTCTGTTATTGTTCTCATGCTTTAATAATATTTCTGTTTTATAATTCTTTCACACCCAGTAACCCCTTGTGTCTTAGTGGCTTTACTGCTTTGCATTGGGTATATTTGATAAAAAAAAACTACATGAAAGACATCTCTTAAAAAGAAAAAGAATGTGTCTAAAAAAATTCTAAATCTCTAATTTCAACTTAATTCACAATCATGTCTCCCATAACCCATTAGGTTCATAGGAGCACCAGCAGTGTGTGTGTCTATAGCAAGGTAACCCAATGAAGCCCATTTCTTTCCAAGCTGGTTTTGAGTTCAGTGTTGTCTTTCTCCTAGACTGATTGCCCTACCAAAGCTAAAGAGTTCAGTCTTCCCTGCTATTTAATCCATAGCTGGAGGAAGATGGATTAATGCCTATTCCAAACAGTCCTTGTCAGAATTTGAACTTGGCACACCAGTCTCATTTTCTGTACCAATAACCATTACATTAGCTATACATTCATACCTTAATTACCAAATGTTAAAAAACAAAACCTCCAGTTTTTGACTTGAGGCAACAGAAATGTGGTTCTACAGAAAGATGCTGAGGATACCATGGACTGAGCATGTGAGCAATGACAAGGTTTTAGAGAAAATGGAAACAAAAAGAAAACTTATACTTAACATCAGAAAGAGGCAGTTGAAATTTCTGGGGTACATAATGAGGAAGGAGTGCTTGGAAAATATGATACTCACAGGACAGGTTGAGGGACAGAGGAAGACAGTCCATCACATACTTGATGGACTTGATTAAAAGTATGGTAGAACAGAGTTTAGGAGAAATAACAAAAAGACAAAACTTATTAAGAGCTACAAGGAACAGATGTGGAAGCCCCCATGATCACTTTATGTCCTGGAGGAACACAGTGCATAAAGAAGAGTAATTCTGTTTTATGACAGAATATAACTTGTGGTCTTTTATTGTAACATGTAAAAATAAAAGAAAACATTCTAAATTAGATATTCAAATCTTTCTGACCTTAATGTTTTACTACAATAATATGAAAAACAATTTCAGTAATTAAAAATCACACAACAGGATCAAATAATGTGTGACCTTAGCCCTCCCCCCCACCATGTCCTCCAGCAACTATAAACATATACCTTTTGTGAAAGTCACTTTAATATAAACACTCTGTAAAGAAGTAATCACGTAGCTCATATTACTTGTCGTTACATAAGATCCTTATACAATTATTTTATGTCTTTGAATCTGATCACAATTAAAGGTAGAATCGCAGGTGTAATTTTTTATGTATCACAAACTGAAACCAGTGTTTGTTTAATCAATGTATCAGTCTGTTTTGTAACCACTTGTCTTACAAAATGTCAAGTACAGCTTATTATTATTTTAGCTAGACTCTTATTTGTTTGAGAAAATGTTGGTTTTAGTAAAAATAAGAATAGTGTTTTGACAGAAAAACCTTCTTGCAAAGGTCAGTTTATTATGAATACAAGTTTGTTTGGCTTCTTTTAGCTTTCAAATCATTGTATCTATAAGGAATAAAATTGGTTATTGAAATTTTAAATTTGACACTTTATCATTTTTGTTGTAATAATGTAAAAATTGCTAGACTTTTAAGAAGAGTTTAGATTCTGTTACAATATCAATATAAAAAAAATATTAGGGCATTTTTTATGTTAGATTTGTTTATAGCAGTAATCCTAACCAACCCAGCAACTGAACCTTCAACATTTCAGGCTTCATTATTTTCATTTCTCTAAATCTTCAAGAGTACCATATATAAAGTAATAATATTAATAAGCATAATTATTTCCAATATATGCTAATATATATATATATATATATATGTGTGTGTGTGTGTGTGTGTGTGTGTGTGTGTGTGTGTGTGTGTGTGTGTGTGTGTGTGTGTGTGTGTGTGTTATCCCTGAGCCAAAACATTATATAAATATCATGAGATTCACTAAATTTAATTGAGAAAAACATTTTTATGTTGTTAAATGTGCTGCAAAAATAATTGTTGTTTGGGAAAAGGAAGTCATTTCTTTCTTTGTGATCTTCTTTCCTTTAATTTTCCTTGGAAATTACTTTTACCGAAGCCAAAATGGACAGCACTATTTCAAAGATCTATTAATTCTTGTAATGATCAATAGTATTTTTAAACTGTGTTATCCAAGAAATTCTACTGCTGCTATACATATTCAAAATAAAAGCAATGAAATACATTTAGATGAGGTACAAGGAAAATCACGTAATGTTGTATCCATTCAGAAAAGAAAAAAAAAATCCTTTTTCCTTTTAAGGCTGTACTTCAATCAAAGAAGTTAAAAGAGGAAAGAATAAATGTTGAAAGATCTTCTGGACAGGGCTTGGCAACATGTAGATGGTTACTAATTTAAATGTTTTCCTAATCTGAAATCAAATCATCATCATCATCATCAGTTTGATGCCTGGGTAGAGTAATTGAGTCACCACACAGCTGAGCATCTGACCAGCTCCCTCCATATGTCTCAGTTGCATGCCAATGTTTGAGTCTCTGTGAATGATCCTTCAGTCCACTCAGTAACATTGTCAGCCCATTTTTCCCTCTGTCTACCTCTTGTTTTGCTTAAGGTGGTATCTTGTAGGATGGTAGTGAAAAGTGTGATGTGGCCATATCAATTTATCTTTCTCTTCTTGATGGTGAATATGAGGTCTTCCAACAGGCCTGTTTCTTGTTTGATTGTGTCTCGCATTGCTAGACATAGAAAAACAAAAAATGACTTTTAATTCTTGTCTTCAATTATGGTGTTATAAGAAATTACCAAGCAAGACGTTGAATGATCAGAACAGATAAATAGAAGAATGAAGAATAAATAAAAAAATTATTAGGTTGATTCAAAAGTTTCCAGAACCATAATTTTTTTATAATGCTTAAGAAATCTTAGAAGTGTCTTTGATGCTTAATTAGCATTTTATTGCTTACTAACTTATAAACCACCCTATCAGGCAGCACTTAAGCTAGCTCCTGTGGAGGGCTCTTGATTGGGCCTTCATCACAATAGGTAGAGAGGAGTAGATGCTATAGGCAACAATAAACTACAGAAAGTCTCAAAATTGATTGCTGCATTTAAGTATTACATTAATATTTAAGCTTACCTTTTAAAAGTTCAATGATAATTTTTCTTAATTTAAAAACAATTTTATGTACATAGGTGCTTACTTTCCATACAAACAATTATTTTTATTTCATGGGTGACTTTTGCTGGATTTCACAATTAATTTCAATTATTTCCAAATTATAAAAATTGTTATCATACAAAAAAATGTGTCACAAAAAAGATCACATAAAAAATCGCCAATGAAATCACAGTAATGAAAACTTGAGAATCCAAAATTGCAGGATTGCAGGTCTGGATCCAGCCTGGAATATTTTTAATTTGCTCACGAAGTCAGCCTGATTCCAAAATGACATATGTTGGGCTATGGCTTCTATGAGTAAAGTTGAAAAATTGTAACACACTGACATTCCCATTTACTATATAGAAGATGAGATATTTGAAAGTTAAAGAGTTGTGTCCGTTTAATTGAAAAAGTGGGACACACTGACATTCACATTTATTATATAGATGTCTGCATTTTATTAAATATTGTTTACTGAAAGGTGATAATTTTACTTTACTAAAAATTCTGTCTGAATATAAAATGGCTGATACAGTTTACTCCTCATTTTTAATCTTAAAAAAAAAACAGTGCAGTATTAACAAAGCAATGAAGCTTAAAGGAACATTCAAAATTTTGTGGAAAAATGGAATGAGAAGCAAACATCTTTAAGTATAAGTTTTACTTTTCTACATAAGCCCCATCAACATCAATGCACTTCTGTAAGTTATGAACCAGCCATTCATATCATCCCAAAAGAACTGAAGGTCTTGAGAATTTAATCAAGTCACAGCAGCCTATTTTATGGCATTAACTAGCTGCCCTTAAAAGCCACCCTCTGTTCGGACTTTTAAGCTAGCCCTTGCAGAACTACCTCAAAATATTTCCAGTTTATAGGTTATAACACATTAGTCCAAGTTTACTTTGCTGCAAACAAATATCAAAATATTTGCATAATTTATTTTATAACATTCATTTTTATCTGTCTACGTTTATGAGATGAGGTATTGTAATTATTTACATTATTCACATTGTTTGCACTGTTGTCCTCATCTTTATTGCCATATTCATGACTACCTTCGTCAGGTGATTGGAATTTCGAACTGAATTCTTTATTTCATCCACCTGGGTAGATTTTTCTAGTTCCTCATGCCATGACCCTTCCTCATGACTCAGTTATCTCCCTTTAACTTAATTGTTGTCTTTCATCTTTGTTGCCATATTCACTCTTTCAATAACTGTCTCTATTTCAGAGATGAGGTATTGTAATTATATTATTTACATTGTTTGGATTGTTGTCCTCATCTTTATTGCCATATTCATGACAACCTTCTTCAGGTGATTGGAATTTCAAACTGAACTCTTTATTTCATCCACCAGGGTAGATTTTTTAGTTTCACATGCCATGACCCTTCCTCGTGTCTCAGTTATCTCCCTTTAACTTAACTCTCCAAGTTTTTGTTCTCCACTGCAGTAGCCATTCATTCTCACTAAACAATCCGTCAACTCACACATGACTAGAGTCAATTATAGAGTTTTTCAGATCATAGTCCAGGAAATTACCAATACCACTAAATACAAGATTTATGAAAAATATCAGAAGCTAGGAAAAGTGGTTCTATGTGAGCTTATTAGAAATGAGCATTGGTTGATATTTAAACGTGTATATTTCTCAAAGCATAATTCATGATTATCAATACTATGACTGGATGTAGTCATAGGGTTACTGCACAACTGAGCACCAGACCAGCTCCTTTCACATATCTCAGTTGGTATTCATTCATGAGTTGTGGGCAAAGTAGACCTGGTAGAACCATCCCTCTCCAGGTCACACCACAGCCAATGTCCTCTAACTTGAAGACTTGCCTTGCTCACAGGCACATAGCCATTGATTCTATGAAGAGAACCCCCTCCACTGTAGCCATTGACTTCAGCCTAAGAAACCCTCTGCCCAATGATTCCATATCATTATCCTGGATATACTGTCATTAGTTCAATCCCATGTGCTTATTTAGTCTGCAGCAGGTGAAAACTCACTGTAGTTAGTGTCTCTCAGTTGAGTTCCCTACTGGTAAGAGCCTTAGAACCACAACACATGGATTTGCTCACATATTTTTAAAAAATTATTTTTAAACAAAATAGTAACTGTTAATGGAAAATGGATTTCTTATGGGAATCCAAAATGAAAAAAAATTGCAACAATACAGAAGAGTATTCAAAATCTTAAACAAAATGGAATCTTGTGAAAGTAAAAATTCTTCTCTGTTTTCATCTATACATGTGGTATTCTTTTTCTATAAATGGCTCCTGTTTGCATTAGGCAATGGCAAACTGTTGTTGCATAAGAAAAGAAACCTAAAAAATTGATCATCATGTATGATCAAAGTGATGTGAACTATTAATTAATCACGAATCACCCAACAAGAGATGACCAGTGACAAGGATTTCTATTGTTCCACTTTAAAAATATTTGAAAGTTAAAATACATAACGCATTAAACATTGGTAAGATGACCTATGTCTCTGTGTATGTGACTCTATAATATACAATATACACTTGACATAATGCAAAGATTAATATGCTATAACAAAATTTGTTGTTTTGTTTTTTATATATATTATTAAAAGGGAAATACTACTTGTAAAAAACAGTGCTTATCATTCCCCATATAATAAAGAAAACAATAAAAACCTGAATTTTGTTTACATTGTTCAGACTGTTGTCCTCATCTTTATTGTTTTTATTGCATGTGCCACGCTTTTTCTGGATATCTCAGTTTCAGTTATTTCCCTTTAGTAACTCAAATCTGCAAGTTTTGTTCACCTCTGCTGTGGCCAGGTATTGAACTCACAACTCTTTGGGTCAATTCACTGGATTACTTCAACTAATTCTTTTATGCACAGTGGATAAAAATGTAAAAAATAACATCTGAAACATCAGGAATATGACAATAAAGATGAAAACAACAGTCTGAACAATGTAAATAGTACAAATAGTTACAATATATAGACAGACATAAATTTTGCTATAATATTTTAATCTTTGCATTATAGTAGCAGACAGTCTTCAAGAATGCATGTTTAAAAATAAAAAATTTCTAATTCTACCAATTTGAGTGCTATAAAAACTGAAGTAAATATCCATAAATACTTTTTGTACGCAATGTTAATTTGGGGTAAAAAAAGAACCAAGGATAAAGAAACTTATAGAAGAAAAACTCTTTTTTTTAAAAAAGATAGTGTAACATCCAAAACTAGAGAATAGATATTGTCCCATTTATGTTTAATTTTTTATAACACAAAATAAAAACCAGTTCCAAACAAAATATGGCAACATTTTAGTGTAAGCAAATATTCCTTATATTTCTGCAGGGTTGTTTCCTAAGTTATGATGTCAAGCCAATGCAATGTTGATAAATCACTCACATGTTAGGCTGTCGTACCTCAAGTCACCTAAATCACCAGAGCAACCATATAAAATGACTCCCCAACAGAATCAGGTGAGTCATAGACTTTCCATGGAAAACTGTTTTGACATGGCATCGACAGTGTGTATCAGATAACTGAAGAGTTTGGCAGGAAAATATCATTGTCACATTGTTTATATGAAGAATGTCTTCATACAGTCTCCCAACATCAAAACTCTCCTTAACAAGAAGAACCAAAAAGCTAGACTGGCATTGTCTCTGAACCAATGATAACTGGGCAAGAATGTTCTTCAGCAGGGAATGTAAGTTTAATTTGATTGGCTCTGACACCACTGTATGTCAAGTGGTGTAAAGGTGAGAGATTGCTCCCCAAGTTTGTGAAAAAAAAATCAATTAAATTCGGAGGTGGTAGCATATTGATGTGGGAGATGTTCTCTAACACTGGTATTGGCCCTTTCATTCTGTTCCATAGCAAAATAAATGCTAGAGTATAAGAATATTATTAAGTTTCTTCTCTGAGGTGTTCTCCTGTCATTGGAGCCATTTTTATGTAAGATAATGCCCCTTGTTATATGGTAAAACAGTTGAGGCTGATTTGTAACAGAAACTACAAAAGGAAAGGGACAAAACATTTAGGTTATGATATGATCTATCCAAAGTCCAGATCTCATTTCAATTAAGAATATTTGGATGATCATTGACAATGTAATGGAGAAAAAGTTGATGACGATGAATGATTTATGATAGAAACTGCAACAAGAATAGGATTAAATTGAGCCAAATTCAGGAAATCCTCTAATCATAGATTTGCATATTTAATTAACAGCTGTGTTCTGTATGTATCTTATTAATATTCTGTAGCAATATTAATACAGTAATAATTTACATCTGAATTTACAATTTTGTAATAAAACATTTCTGTTCTATAACTCCCTTAATCTTTGGTTCTTTACCTATAAGATTTTAAGAATATTTACTGCAGTTTTTATCTGTAGAATTGGAATTTTTGCATTATTAAACTTTTATTTCCTAGTAATGGATATTACCATTTATACTAACATCTAATTCATCAAAAACGGCAGCAGCATTTATATACTTCTGCCTGGGATTAAAATATCAGCAGCAAGCATCAACAACAGGGAAAATAGGAACAAAATAAGAGCTTTGGATCAGAAAGAAAGTTGAACTTTCTGGAACACATAATGAGGAAAAAGGGCTTAGAGAAATTTATATTCAAAGGACATACTGAAGGCAAGGAGGGCTGAGGGAAACAGCAAGTAGTTAATAAGGTCCTGTAAATAGCTGGCAGAATAGGAACTGGGAAGTATTGTAAGGGGACAAACATTGCTGAAAGCTACAAAGGATAAGACATTGTGGAGAGCTATGATCAAATATTCAGATGTCCACTCAGCATTCTAATAGTTTCACATAAGAGTCTAAGGTTTATGCCAGAGTCTCAGATTATGGTCAAAAGGATATAAGCTGATACCTCTGAGCTAGAAGCAGAAGAGACAGTGAGAGTGATGAACAGAGACACTATTGCAGAGAAACTGGCCATGTATGATACATGAAACAGTAGTTAAGAGGTCATCTGCTAATGAGATATCTGCCCTGCTTAGGGCTGATAAAAACACAGTAGGATGACACTGATTAATTTCTAATATTACTACTACCCCTATCATGGTCTGATTTCAAAACTACCACTACAAAACCAAAATGGACATTTCTCCAGACTGCTACCAATATCTGCTCTATTAACAAACATTTTGGTATACCAAATACCAAAGTAATCACAGTAAAGCAAATGAATAAAAAATAAAATATTTATTCCAAAGTTTTCAGTAAAGAAAATCCAACCACCTAACCACAAAGCAATGGAAAGATGGAAATATTCAATCATTCAGTTTTATGTTTAAAAAAACCATTACCAGAAGGATTCAAGGGAATACTTCATCACCAAATGGAATGTAAACAATGTTTCCAAAAATCATTGGCCAAACATCCCAACATTTCAAGAAAAAATGTAGAAACATAAAAAAGACTTAAAATTAAACAACACATTAAATGCCATTGAAGTTTTCATGATTACAATTTTGACTTGGAAAATGCAATTTTAATTAAAAAAAAAAAAAAAAAAAAAGAACATTATTTACTTATATCAGTGCTTCCCAACCTTTTTTTTACCCTTGGACCACTTTTACTCATAATTTGTTTTGGTGAACCCCCATAACCATTTGATGAAAAAAATGTGTACTTTATTTTTTTACTAATAATAAGATTAGGAAATGTATTATAGAAATAGTAAATTTATTTGCTTTATTTTGAAGTAAAATTAATTTACTGAAAATAAACTTGTATTTAACAACTAAATTCTATGGAACATTTATGCACACTAGTAAAATAACTCATAATAAACCATTTTAAAATATGTAATTAATAAATAAAAAAGAGAGCCCAGATTTATTCATTGAGATCCCTGTGGTTCATGCTGCGCTGCAAGTTTATTTTATAATCATCTCCATCGACGTCAATGATAGTCAAAGATCACCCCTTTTCATAGTATCAAGTCTATTACTATATTAATTAATTAATATTAATATATTATTTTATTATATTAATATTTAAAATTAATATTGTTATTTATTATTAATATATTAAATTAATTTATATAATATATTATAATTTTTATATAATCCTTCCTTCATATATCCTTCTCAGTTTTTATTCAACTTTTATAATCAAAATATCCAGTAGAGTAAAAAGGATGCTAACTTACATCACTTGATCTCGTTTTCTGCTTATTTTAGAGTTGTTTTTCTATTTTGAATATTTTAATATGGCATAGATTGCTGTAGAAATTCCAGTTCTCAGTTGTAACAACTGTTCTAAAGCGAAATTGTTCTATGGACCACTAAAATATTACCATGGACACCCAATTTGCTTTTTCTTTGTGTGGACTCACATTAATGTTACATGGACCTGGGTTGAGAACCACTGATATAGATGAAGATGTGGTGAAAGTGCCACAATCCAAAAAGTCCTACAATTAATATACAACTGAACTATTTCAGTTTATCACCTCATCTTACTAAATTAATACTGAAACAATGTAGGATATGAAAACTTTAAAACAAATGATTATATAAAGAAATAAAAAGAAAGATTGTGTTGAAATTACTTAATAGCTCATTTCTAAAATGATACTTAAAGTAAAAAACAAGTGCTTGTTTTTTAATTGGTATCACCCCATGCAAGGCAGTAAACCACTAAGATGCAAGGGTGTGGAGGAATTAGGAACAGAAATAATAATAATGAGCAGAAAGAGTAATCAGGACAGTAGATAACAATTGACATTGCATTTGAATTTTTGCAGATTAAAGTTGACTGAAAAGCATGGAGTCAGAAGGGAGTACAGCAAGCAAGAAGTGTGAGGGAAAAAAAACTCTTAGTATAGAATTTATGGCTACATGTAGCCAGCTCAACTATAAATTGAGATCTTGGCACCAGTCTAGTACTGCACATAAATTCATACAGTCTAGGACCAATAATATTGCTGATTCTTCTTTGGATCTTATCAAGGGGCTTTAGGTAAAAAGCAGGGGCACTGGAGCATATATGGCAGCAATATTCTAAGCATGGATGAATGATAGATTCCGGAGAGAAAAAGTGTCTTGCATGACACAGTGAACCAACTTTCTTAGCTTAACATGAATCGCATTTTGTTGCGATAATTGTTGAAATAAAATCCATTTTCTGATGATGCTATATTCTTCAGCAAAATATGTCAAAATAGAAGTTCTTCAAATTGTCTTGTATATTTACTATATCCTAATCAATAAGCACCATATTTATAAAAGAACATTGAATGAACTAAATCTAATATATTGATCATAAATTTTAATCATGTTGTCTCCTGTTTAGAACTAAGGCAGGAAGTGTCAGGAAGAGGAAGTTAAAACTTAACCAAAACAAATCATTTTATTCCAGCTTTTATGTTCACATAAAAATGGTTTATCATTTGACTGTTGTATAAAAAAGACTTTAGTGTAGAGAGCTTATTAAATAGTGCTTGACATTTAGATTGGATGCTTTTTTTTTCAGTTATTTTATGTGTGCATATGCACACTTCAATTAGTACATTAATCATGAAAATTTGTCTTTCACAAGAATGCATTGGAAAATTAGGATTCAGAGGTTCTTTTATGTCCCTTCAAGACGTGTGTGTTCATGGCTCTCCACAACTTTCTTTCCTTTGTAGAAAGATTTGTCTTTTTGCTATCACTTTACACAAGCTCATTTAGGTTATTCACTGCTTTCCTCTTGCCTTCAACATCTATAAGCATCAAATTCTCCAAGCCCTCTTTCCTCATTATGTACCCTAGAAATTTCCATTGTCACTTTCTGATTCTAAATATAAGTATACTTTTTGTTTTCATTTCTTTAAAACATTATCATTGCTCACATATTCAGTCCATCGTATTCTCAGTATTCTTCTGGAGAACCACATTTCTGTTGCCTCAAGTGTTTTCTTCATCTGTGAGGAGATTGTCCAGCATTCATTGCTATGTAGGAGGACCAATATTACATAAAAGTTCAGCACTCTTTTCTTTGTTTCTCACAAAATTTTCCTGTTAAACTTTTGGAAGGAATTTTTCACTATTCCATTGTGCCTTCAGACTTCAGTGTTGCATTTTCTATCCTCTGTTAAAACATTTCTTAGATATTTAAATTTTTGTCTGTGCTTGAATTTGGCATGTTGGGCTGTTTCTGTTGCTGACAACTACAGATTCTCTCTTCTTACAATTGATGCTTTATCCTTTCATTTTGCTTTCCTTTACTACCTTCTGGAGGAATTCCTGTAGTTTCTTTTCGATATCTGCTATCAACATTGATATTTCTATGTCTGATATCAACTGCATATGTTATATTGTTCAGATTGTGCCTGCTAATAATGAATCCTAGTAGGACTTCTAATTCTCTCAGAATCATCTCACTGTAAAGTTTGAATAAGTCTGGTGAGAAGACGCATCTTTGTCTTAGATCCCTTTCTCTTTTTGTATATTTACTTAATTTATTTTCTATCCATATGCAGGTGGTTTTGTTCTCAATAAGTTTTGGACTATCCTATTATCTTTCCCAAATAAATCAAGCTTACATAGCAGTTCAAACAGTTCTTTGTCATGTAATTTATCAAATACTTTTGCATAAATAGCAGTTCAAACAGTTCTTTATCATGTAATTTATCAAATACTTTTGCATAAATAGCAGTTCAAACAGTTCTTTGTCATGTAATTTATCAAATACTTTTGCATAATCTGTGTCTTATTGATGCAGTTAGAATTTTTTAAATGTATCAAACTTACTAGAATAGTACCTGTAGAAAAATGAAGGGACTATTTACATATAGATTGGTATTTCTACCTCAGATGAAAGTATGTGTGCAGTCTGCTTAGGATCAAAGTATCATCCCAGTACTTCTACCTAGAATCAAAGTGTGCACACTGTGAAATGTATTACCCATACACTCAATACTAGAGAGATAGTGGCATTCAATGTTAACAAAACAAAACAAAAGAACAAAAGTTTAAAATAAAAAATTTCTAATTTTACAAAAGTCATTCATTGCAGTAAATATTAAAAATTTGTATTCCACTATCAAATTTGCATTTAAAAAAAACTAAAGTGTCATAGAACAAAAACTGTTTAGTACAAAAAGTATTTTTATATTTATACATGATTTCTAAAAGAAAATGTAAATACAGAAAATTACAAGTCTACTAACTGAACATGATAAAAACAGCAGTAAATATTCTTAAAAACTTGCTCTCAACTATTGTAAATTGGCATAAAAAAACAATGATAAAGAAAGTCATAGAACAAAAACTATTTATGACAAAATCAAGTTGCATGCTAATTTAGAGAACAAATATTGTCATGTATTGTTATGGATGATTTCTAAAAACAAACATCATACTTCCCAACCGAAGATGACAACATTACAAAAATGAACTTCTCTTGACCTGGATCTTCAAAATAAGCCTGGTTGTGGTTGTATGCCTTTACTTAACACTGAAAAATTGAGGGCAACAATAGAGATTCATCCAACAACAAAACCCAGCCATTGAAAACAATGATAGGGGTAGTGCATACAATATTTAAAAGACATCTGACACAAATTAGCAAAGTGAAAAAGAAAAAAATTCAAAAGTGCATACCCCAGGAGTTGACTGATGATCAACAACTTGTACAGTCTGACATTTGCTGCAGTTATTTGTTTGAAAAATGTCTCATGTGCTTAAGGTTGATGAAAAGTGGTTTCCTTATGATAGTCATAAATATCTTATTTTTGGGTCAATGATCTTTCTTTCCTTCCTAGAAGCAAATTTTCATCCTGTGCACAAAAATCTTCTTGTTTGTTATTTGCTTCATTACAGCTCCTTGAAAACTTGTCTGACCATCAGTCTATTTGGTTTGGTTGGTTGTTTTTTTTAATGGCATATCAACACTTCTATGGGTTATTTAATGCCAAAATTTAAATATTTGGTATGCAATTTTATTTATTTTTGGATAATAATGGTTTTAGTGATACAAGTCTTACTAATTGACCTATACTTGGGAGGAGATAATGTGGTTTCATACCGTTTCCAAGGATATTTTCACATAAGTGAATATAACAAATCAAACTGGAATTGGTACTCATCTCTCCAATTACTAATTCTGAGCCATTATCCATTAAAATGCCCACACATCCAAGCTTAAAGCACCTGGTATTTCAAAATAGTTACCAGTCTAGGTACTGACCAAGCTCAATGTTGCTTAACTTCAGTGATCATCTCAGTCTCAGTTATCCAATTAACAATTCCAAGCCATTAACCATTACACCATCGACAAGCTTACAGCATCTGGTATTTTCCAAGCATCTAGGTATTGATTAGGTTCAATGTTGCTTAACTTCGGTGATTATATAAGTCTATTTGGAACTGGTGCATTGGCTAATCATGGTGTAAATAAAGGGATCTCTTTTGCTGCAGGTTAATGCAAGAATTTATACTTTACAAACGATCCAGCAAAAACTGAGGTATGTTCATCCTCCCTATTTGTCAGACATATCTCATACCAATTACTATTTTTGGAGGGGATTTATTTTCCAGCAGATATTCACAAATGTAGACCAGGTCAGAATACAGTTAAGTTGAGTTACAATGACTGCAGTTTTTCTCATGATTAAATAAAATTACCACAGGACCATTGGCAACATTTTCTTGGTTAAAAGTGCTGACTTGCTATGTGATATCAGTCTTCTTCTATGGCAGTAAATGCTGCACAATCTCCCCACAGATGAAGTGAAAACTGGAGGCAACAGAAATGTGGTTCTATAGACTGATACTGAGAATTCTGTGGACCAAGCAAGTAAGCAATGAAGACATTTTAGGGAAAATGGTAACAAGAGAACACATACTCAAAATCAGAAAGAGACTTAACACTCACAAGGCAATAGAAATAGAAAGCAGCAGGTTTACCTGTTAGGGTCCTAGCCATGGGCAAATACTGAACCCCCAAACAAATGCAAAACACCATGAAAGCATAAAAATAAATTTTTATAGTAAAAATACCAGCAATACATTTTTATATAAAAATGACCCATGCATATTTGTAGTAAAATGACCAACAATACATTTTTAGAGCACAATCACCAGCAATACATTTTATCTGTAGACTATTGCATTCAAAATATATTTAATTGAAGCCATAAAATTGTGTTCAAATTATTTTGATTTCAGGATTAATTAACCCCTAGTGGTTGATATGCCACTAAACAAAATCAACCAACCAACATTATGAGTTGGCATTCCTTCAAAAATGTTCTATGCTGAGATTGGTAAGATCTACAGTAAAAACAAATCTCACAACTTTTATTACAATCACTATCCTTCTTATATGGCCATGTTCGGGCAGTTGAGCATGTGAACACATATCTGTGTTGAAGGTTGGATAGATGTTCATTAATGCTTAGTGTGTCTGGCAGTGCTCATTTCTTTCCAGCTCAAACTACAGCTGACGTCTCCTTAGTCATGGACATGTGGTCATTAATCCCATTTGGGAAGCTTTTTACTCTGGCCATTGATTTCAGTTGAGAAAGCTCTCCATTCATCAATGTCATGCCATCAATACACTGGCTGCTATGGAATCCAGTCCACCACATGTGTTAGATTACCAGTGACCCTACAAGATGGTTCTTCTGCCCTTTAATAGATTTTCTTTTTAATCCTGCTGACAGTCTAGTGACACTTCTCAACAAAAAAGTCTGGTGGGAAACCGGTTTAGTTACCAATGACATGACTACGTTGTAAATAGTACTGTGTACCATGGTAACAGTAGCACTTTTAGAGTAACCTGGCATAAAATTATTACAAAATGTTTTTACAATAATGTTCATTTTGTACAAGAGTAAAAGGTAAGGGACACGATTTATGAAGATATGGGTGGAAGATAAGGGTTAACTCTAGACTTGAACAGGTTAAGAGTTTAGTAATCAGAGAAGCATCCTCTTGGGAGTCAGTTTCACAAAGTAGCAGTTCATGGAAAGAAGCTGTTCGAGTGGAACTTACATCTCATCAATGGAATATGAAGGGAATGAGGGTGGTTATGGTGTGATAATTGTTCTAATATTGTGTTCAATTTATAAATTAAATCTTATGATAAAAAACACATACACATATACATATATATATATATATATATATATATATATATATATATATATTTGTGTAATTTGGCAGCAACTTTTCTTTTAAACATGTAGTATTGAATGTTAAAGACAACATAGTCTTGCATATTTTCTTTTGAATTTTCTCATATTCTCTAATGAGACTTTTTATTTGAAAATGATTTCGAAATAAGTATTGTCCATATGATGACCTATTGTCCATACGATGAAAGCACAAGGTCATCGTATGGACAATACTTATTTCGAAATCATTTTCAAATAAAGTCTCATTAGAGAATATGAGAAAATTCAAAAGAAAATATGCAAGACTATGTTGTCTTTAACATTCAATACTACATGTTTAAAATATATATATATATATATATATATATATATATATATATAAGCTTTGGTATTATCCACTTGGGCATGTGGCCGATGGTTAGAATGTTTGCTTTCTGACCATGAGACCCATGTTCGAATCTCACCATGGTCGATTTGTAAGGAAGGTGATAATCCCAGACTGCGGTACCTTTGCAAAGTGCCTAAAAACTATACCACAGGTTGATTCAAACCTTGTCAGTGAAATTGGGTAGGTGGAAACCTTGGGAGCCATTGGTGGTTGTGCTAGAATGAAGTCACAAGTCATCATGACTGAGGGTTTGAGAATACTAGCCTTATTCAGAATGTTGATCATGCTAGATAACACACTCTCTCCCAGAAACTGTAACTAAGGTTTTCTCAGTATAGTTGCAGTATAAACCACAGGTGGGGTCTGTGGGTGTTGAACAAATACAAATGTGCTTGAGCTGACATCTGCAACGGGGATTAGCTAGCCACCCTAGTAGACTGGCATCCTCAGATATGAGTGGCTCCACCATTTACATTATCTAATATATATATATATATATATATATATATATATATATATATACATATATATATATATATATATATATATATATATATATATATATTATATATATATATATATATACATACACATTTATTCCGTATACACCAATCCTATACTTGGGTATATATATATATATATATATATATATATTTTCTTGTGTATAATTTAAGTGCATTTGATTGCCTAGATTCTGATAGTGTAGGATTATATAGGGACGACGGGTTATTAGTAGTTAGGAATTCCACTAAAATTAAAGTAGATCGTATTAGAAAAATGATACATAAGGTATTTAAGGATCTAGGTCTCAGAGTAATAGTTTCCACTAATGTTAAACAAGTAGACTTCCTAGACGTCACCCTAGACCTCACTACCAACACATACCAACCATATGTAAAAGTTAATTCCAATCAAATATACGTTCATCCAAATTCTAACAACCCCCCTGCAATCATCAAACACATACCCTATTCTATTGAATGTAGGATCAGTAACAACTCTTCAAACAGTGATATTCTTAATAAGCATAGAGACCTTTACAATTCCGCACTTAAAAATAGTGGATATAAAAATATTAATATTCAATATAAAAGCCCTATAAATAGCAACAATAATGGTAGAAAGAGATCTAGAAAAATCATATGGTATACTCCCCCTTTTAACATTATGGTTAAAACTAAATCGGGGCACCTGTTTCTAAACCTCATTAAAAAACATTTCCCCAAATCTGGAACCAACTCACTCAGTAAAATATTTAACTCTAATACTCTTAAGTTAAGCTATAGTTGTGCTGATAACCTAGAAAAAATAATTAAAAAACATAACAATAGTATATTCAGCAAGTATATAAATTCGGAGAGCCTGACAACCCACAAGGTTGCACAAAGCAACATTAAGCAAAATGACACAAATAATAAATCATGTAACTGCAGGAATCCCAATAATTGTCCACTAAATAATAATTGTTTAACTAGCTCTGTAGTTTATCTCAGTACTATATCAACACTAGAAAATCCAAATATAAAGAAATTCTACATAGGTTGCACCATGAGACCATTCAAGGAACGCTGGCGGGGTCATCTGCAATCTTTTAATAATAGTAACTATAAATATATGACTTCATTATCCAAATACTTTTGGAGTCTAAAAGAGAAAAATAAAACACCTAAGGTTAAATGGAAATTAATTAGAAAGGCCCGGACATGTAACTCACTATATGCCCCGTGTTACTTATGCCTTAACGAGAAACTTGAAATAATTAGATTTAAAAATAAGACTGATCTTTTAAATCAAAGATATGAACTAACAGTTAACTGTAAGCATCGTTTTAAATTTAACTTAGTATAGAAATCATATACTTTCTATGATAATGATAAATTAAACTTAATAGACTATTACCTTTTTAGCATGATAGTCGCCCTATCGATATGAATGTGTACTGGGTACTTACAAAGTATCATACGTGTCTGTATTTAGATGTATATATTTGTATGTTATGTAGAGTTATTTCTACTGTCGGATATGTATATGTGTATATAGGGGTATATATATGTGGGTTTTTTTTTGTTTTTTTTTTATGAAGGTATATGGTTGTGTATATTGGCATCTACCATAGGTTAACCTGTTTATGTGTATGAGTAAGGGTGTAAATTCTGGTAAGTATCTACCACTAAATGTGTGAGTATATGTATGGGTATATAGAGATATTTATGTGTACTTGTGTGTGTGTGTAGATATGTGTATGCATATTGCATATGTATGTATATGTATGTGTGAGTGTGCATATATGTATGTATATGTAGTATGTATGTTTCTATGTGTATGTATAGGTTTATATATGCATATATATGTATATATATGTATGTTTAAATATGTATATGTTTGTGTATATGTGTATGTATATGGGTGTATATTTATATGTATGTGTGGGTGTTTATATGGTTGCGCTCGACTGTTTGTGTATTGTTTATCTGGATGTGTCGATATGGGTATTTATATATGATTAGATATTTATATATATATGTTTGTGTGTCATTGTATGTGTATTTGTATGTATGCTTTAGTGTCTTGGAGTGTATCATAGATACAAATTAAAATCTACTTTTGTTGATAAAGTACCTTTAATTGCTTACAGACTGTTGTTCTTTTCTTAAATTATGATAAACTTTTAATATATTTTATCATAATGTTGTTGGAATATTATTAGAATATAAGTTGGTCTATGTATGCTTATTTCTTTTTCCTTTTTTATGCATGGTTCTATATGTTTATGTATATATGTATATGTGTTTGTATATGTATGTGTGTGTGCGTATATGTGTATGTATGTGTATGTATGTATGTATATATATGTATATATATATATATATATATATATATTTATGTATATGTATATATACGTATATATATTTGTGAATATGTATGTTTGTATGTGTGTATGTATGTATGTATATGTATGTCTGTAGATATATATGTGTATATATCTATGTGTAGTTGCGTATGTATGTGTGTATATATATATGTACTAGCGGATGTGTATATGCATTTTTATATTCATGTCGTTTTAATTTACGTTTGTTTAATTTTTCATGTATACACTTGTATTTGTAAATGTCTATGTATATATTTAGTTTATATGCATATATGCATACGTGCTTATGTATGTACATCTAGATGTGTATGTATGTATGTGTGTGCTTGTATATAGTTGCATCTTTATATGTATTTCTTCACTTGCCTTATTTACTTTTCTGCGTCGACGTATGGGTCAATATATTTATATGTGCTTATCTATGTGTATGTTTATGTACGTAGGTCTGTATATGCGTACCTATTATGCTTATATGTGTGTATGCGGATGCATGTATTAATTTATATGCGGATGTGCGAGTGTTCAATTATATGTGGAGGTGGTTATTTACTTTTGTCTGTAAATGTGTCGAAAACTATATGCTTTCAAAAATGTATATATATATATATATATGTGTGTATATATATATATATATATATGTATATATGTATATATATATGTATATATATTTATATATAGTTATTTGTTTAAATTTTATCTATGTATATTTGACCGGTTTAGCTATTTTTCAAGTTTAAATTCGTTTAATAACATATTAAGCCACGAATAGCTTCGACATCTGACCGTCTAGATCATATTGAATGTAGATGTATGTGCCTGTGTGTATCGATGTGTATGTGTAAGTATAGTGCATTTGCCTATGTGTGGTTTGATTTTTTGTATGTGTGTGTATATATCTAAATACGTCTGAGCGCTTAACATGCCGTTGTTCGAATGATTTCACGTGAGAGGCGACTAACATGTTGAAATGAAACTAAAGTGTATACATCTCTGTCTGGGATTCCTAATACAACTTCCAACTTAATTTCAATGAAAATATAAATTAAATAGCATATATATCTTTTATTTTTATTTTTATATTTTTTCTCCTTGGTAATTCTACAATTTAAAACTTAATAGAGATCTGATTTAGATTTCTAAATAGGTAATTTTAATTTTTTACTTTTAATTTTAATTTCAAATTTTATAAATCTTTTAATATCTATGATAACCTTGCTTAGTTGTCAAATTTTTCGAATCATCCTATACTTGTTTTTTGATTGGCCACTCTAGCTTATGTAACAGCGTTTACTCTTAGCTAAGGATCGTTGATTAATTTGAAACTTTTAAAACCATTTATTCTATATTCTATATTATCACTTGACAAGACACAAGAAGTGTTGAAACAAAATGGCTACTTTTGTCGTGATTTTATAACATATTTATGTTGTAATATTCAAATAAATAATTATATCTGCTCTACTCTGTATTGAGCACTCTTTAAAGAATATTAATTGTTGGTTATTGGATTTCACTCCGTATATACCAATCCTAAACTTGGGTATATATATATATATATATATATATATATATATATATATATATATATATATATATATATAACGGAGGCATGGTGGAGTAGTGGGAGTAGTGGATAGCAGCTCAGATTAAGGAATCGGAGAGCCGACAAGAATTCAGTTGCCTACTTTTACGAGAACTATAAACAAATCGCAAGACCAAACGCTTCAAAAATTTGGAATTTGACTCCAGAAAAAATATTTACGCATGACCAGTTGTATGTTGCATACTCAAGAGTAAGAAATTGAAAGAATTTATTATTCGCTGTTAAAATGGAAAGAAAGAAATTTTCTTTAAAAAATATTGTTTACCATGAATTATTATAAAATGAAATTAAACTAAAGAAATTATTAAGCCACGAAGTAGTTTTTTTTTGTTAAAGTATTTTCCAAAAGAAATCGACGTATTCAAATTTCAGCCATTGACATGCGAAATTGAACGAAACGTAGAGTTCGTAAATTTCAACAAAAAATATTAGCGATAACATCAACAATACTAAATATTTTCTAGTTTGCCCTGCATTTGGGTGAACTATAAACAGATCACAGGGTCAAATGACTCAAAAAGTTCGAATTTGGCTCCAGAAAGATATTTACATATGGCCAATGGTGTGTTGCATGTTCAAGAGTAAGAAATCCTAAGTAAATCCTAATTCTTCACTTTTGAAAAGGAAAAAAAATACTGTTTTCTTTTTAAAAAAATACTGTTTTCTTTAAAGAAAATACTGTTTTCTTAAAAAAAATACTGTTTTCTTTAAAAAATACTGTTTTCTTAAAAAATACTGTTTTCTTTTTAAAAAATACTGTTTTCTTTTAAAAAATACTGTTTTCTTAAAAAAAAATACTGTTTAATGAGATTTAATTAAAGAAATTATTAAACCCTTAAGTAGGGTTTTGACAAAGTATTGGATAATAGGTGTCAAAATAGGTGTCAAAACTATATATATGGCACAGTACTAGATTGGCAGCAAAGTCACATCAATTCACAGTTGAATTGGCTAGATATAACCATAAGTTCCAGGCTAACACTTCTCGCTTGTGGAACTCTCTTCCAGCTCTATGCTATCTAGCCAACTTTGATCTCCAAAAATGTAAATGCAATGTCAATCGCTATCTACTGCCTTTTTGATTACTTGTCTATTGTTCGTCCTCCTTAATAATGTTTCTCTTTTTTCTTATTCTTTCACACTCAGTAACCCCCTGTGTCTTAGTGGCTTTAAATAAAATCTCACTTTCATATTGTACAGCGAATTCACATTTACTAAAATTTTGTAGCTTATTTTGTTTTGCATTTAGAGAAATTTAAAAAAAAGATAAAATAGTAAATAAAGCACAACTCTGTAAGATATGACTATCATTGGTAAAAGTCAATGGACTGTAATGCACCACATCTAATCATGCAGTGTGTGCATTGGGAGTTGGCCTTGCTTCATTTAAGTCAAAAAGGTATTAATTCTGAACTTAATAAGGAAAGAAAAAAAAACATTCATACCTGACATGCATTCTCATGGATATCAGGTATGAAAGATCAATGAAGAGACTCCAATCCAATGCTCTATCTCCAAACTTACTCGAGAGAGGAGGATTTATCAAGTTCATTAAAAAATTAGTAAAAGAATACATAAATCCTATTATAATGAATATGGTCAGTATTTCTATACTAAGTATTTGTAAGTAATCATGAATAAGTTAGAGCCTGAGCAAGGACAATGCTTGTCTTATCTTGCACAAATACAGTATCCTTAATAATTAAATTATAAAACAAGGTAATTTATCAAAACTTTTCCAAAAGCATGACAAGTTCCTAGGACAGTTTATTACCAACCACTGGCACACTGCCATACATTCACGTCCCTATCAATACATAACCTGAGCTTCAATAAGATCTTGGCTTGAATCCTACTTTTTTTTTGCCTGAGTCTTAGCCATTTTTCTCAGTCTAATCATAGCAAGTCAGCTGTTCTTAGGTCAAGAAGACCCACTTTGATCTCCCTACAATTACACTGGATTGGCTGTAGAACCCTTTTTTCCTTACGAGTAAAGATAACCTCTGCAAGTTAAGTATGAACAATCTTTTAGTTGTGCAAGCCTTTTCTTTCTTGATATTCAGAAGATTTACAGAAAGTAATAAATAATGTCAAACTCCAAGAAATCCATTGATCAAAACTCAGACTTGCTGGTCAATCAGGCATTATATGTTTTGCTTGCTTCTCAAGAAATCTTAAGATAGGATCATGTTTCTCTTAACTGAACTTTCCAGTCACTTCAAGTAGATTATTCTGTGCTTCTGTAGGGATTATTTGTCTTCAGTCATTGCTCAGACAAGACACTTGTTCTTGATTTTAGTTTATACCCTGTGGGGAAGACAGATTTTACAAATAATCTACAAGGAAAAAGTATTCTTTTTCTATTTTGGTTTCCTTCACCATTGGAAAATATTTAACAGTGAATATCACGAATTGAGCACTTGCAATAGAATTAATTGCTGGTAGCAAATAATCTTATTACAAACGCCTATTCATTTCTGTCCTTTGAGTTTTAATTGATAATATTTCATTTTTAATATAACATCATGGCATACCAAAGAAACAAATTTTTACTTGGTACCAAATCACAAAAATATTTGACAGCATTAAATATCTTTTCAAAATTCTAGAAATAAATATGAGAAGATGCAGGGAAATGTTAACAGTGAAATGAGAATATCCGTATTTTATGTGCATTTTATAGCAGTCACTTTCCAAACTATCAAGGAAGAAAAATAAATTATTATTCTTGAATGAAGGGAAGAAATGAATCACATGACTATTTTTCATGAGTTGGCTAAGATGTGGCTTTTAAAATAAAAGTCCCTGTGCAATTTTTAATTGTGTTCTTTTCCTTTTTAACTGAAATTAGAGTTTCTCAGTGTAATATTTTATGTTTGTTTTTGAAAGTTGCAAAAAGACTATTAAATACCATCAAAAGATTTTTAAAATGGATTTGGGAAATATGACATGAATCAAAAATAGCTATCCAGACAACTACAATGAAATTGTTACCAAATGCTTTTGTTAGTATTTTGTAGAACTTGCAAGCAAAATTATGGTTAGAATCACCACAAAAGCGAATCTTGGAGACATCATATTTGAATGCTTTTATAAATGAATTACAATCTTTTGACTTTCTGAGCCTGGAACTGAATTTACAAAATCATACATCAATCACACTTACATTTAGTTATGATGATGTATATTTCCAGATAATGTATAAAATCAAATTTCAAACTGATGAATTTACAAGTCTCATAATTATTTTAAATTCTGATTAATGAATACAGTTATTAATGTAGCAATCAAAAGCAGATTAAGTCACAATATCAATACAGATATAGCACTTTCCAAGTATCTAGACTTTGTTCCGTCTTTGTTAAATCAGGCTAAAATGAAATGAAAGACTTCTTATTCTATGTTGTGTATCCCTTCAGGATGTGGGTGATCATGACTCTTCCACAATTTACTGTTTTTTGTAGCTTTTAATAAATGTCTTTTTCTCATCTCTCCTAAACCCTGTTCTGCAATCCATTTACTCAAGTTTGCTAAGTAGGTTATGCACTGTTTTCCTCTGTCCATCTTGCCTTCAATCTGTCCTGTCAGTGTCAAATTTTCCAAGCCCTCATTTCTCATTATGCACCCTAGAAATTTCAATTGTCTCTTCCTGATGTTAAGTATCAGTTTCCTTTTTGTTTCCATTTTCTCTAAAACTTGGACATTGGAATCCTCAGCATCATCCCTGTAGAACCACATTTCTACTGCCTCAAGCCTCCTATTCATCTGGGAGGAGATTGTCCAGGATTCACTGCCATATAGGACGACTGATATTACATACCAGTCCTGCACTCTATTTTTCTATTTCTTAATATTTTGCTTAGCTTTTGGAAGGCATCTTACTCTATTTCAATGTTCCTTTGGATTTCAGTGTTGCACTTTCCATCCTCTTTTAAACATTTCCCAGATATTTAAATTGTTGTATTTGTTTGATTTTGATATCTCCAATTTGTAATTTGCATGCTGGACTGTTCCTTTCCCTTTGCTGACAACCATGCATTCTATCTTCTTGCAATTGATGATTAGTCCTTTCTTCTTGCTTTCTTTCACAAACCTCTGCTGGAGTTATTGTAATTTCATTTCTGTGTCTACTATCAACACTGTGTCATCTGCATATCTTATGTCGTTAAGATTGTGGCTGCTAATAATGAATCCTCATAGGACTTATAAGTCTCTCAGAATCACCTCACTGTATAAGTTGAATAAATCTGATAAGAAGACACATGCCACATGCATATAAAAAATGAAGAAGAATACAGTCAAATTTTATTTTATTATTGTTCTCCTAAAAAAAATTGTGTTAATTTTTTGACGTGCAGATACCGCAACAGCTATTAGTGCAGAAAATGAAATGAACAAGCCAAGTTCAAATTCTCACCTAATATGTTGCATTAACTTTCTTGTAAATGCTCTTGAGAAAGACATGCATATATCTCTTATCTCTACGGGTTAAATAGCAGAGTAAACTAATCTCTGTAGCCTTGGATGTCAATCAGTCTAAGAGAAGGAAAACACTTAATTCCAAACTGTAGAGAAGGCAATGGGAAACCGCTCCACTTTCCCAAGAATACAATCTGGCAATTTGCTGATAATAACAGTATCTGCAGAGAGTCTTGATTGCATCCACCTTCATGGTACATGACATTAAAATAAAAAATTAAACAAATTAACTAATGCTACTAAAATTTTCAGGACATATTTGTAGGATAAATATACCACATGAATTTCAGCTTATAGTATCTGCTCTTAGAATTATTTATAATAATTTATTTAGCAGTGTGAGATTTAATTATTTAACTCAATGACTGTAGATCATATGGAAAATAAATATATACAATAGCATGTGATGTTTTTTTAAATTTCAGATAACATAATGTTATTGAGTGATGGAGATGCAATGTTGGAAATTGTGAAAAGCCGAACATTGATCAGGACAATCACAAAAAATGAAGAATATTGGCAAAATAAGAACAAAAGAAAGGCTATGGGGATGTCAGAAAAAGACTCTTGAGAAAAATTTTAAAAGTTTAATAAGCAAGAGAAGGGATTTACCAACAAGAGAATATTTGAAAAAGCTGGTGTTGCAAATGTAAACAGAGAGAAGAGATGCAGAATATTAAGAATGTTGGCTAAAGACATGAAAGAAATCAAATTACCATCTTTTAAGTAAATATCACAAAAAAGAATGTATAAATTGGGTAAAGAAGTTTTTTGTTTCTTTTTTATAATCATTTCACCCCCAAGCAAAGCAATAATGCAACTACACCCTTGTGTAAATTAATTGAAACAACTGCTTTAGTTTCCTTTCTTTCGCCATATTGTCAGTTTTTTTTTCCTTAGATTAGGTCATTTGCAGTGGTGTGCAGTAATATGAATATATTTTCAGGGTGTATAAAGAAATTTGTTTGGCCTTGAAAAATATTGTGTAATCTTTACATCAGATTTTTATCATGCCATGACACTATTGTTTCGACTGTTAATTAGTTGTCCTACGGCTATTGTCTGCGATAGACGTTACTCCAAGGAAGTGTATGAAAATTGTAACACTTCATGAACACATTGGCAAGCCTTACCAGTGAGCAAATCAAAGTACTATAGACTGGCCCAAAAACTCTCCTGATTTAAATCCAATCAAGAATCTGTGGTCAATCTGCAAGGAACGGCTTCATGGAATAGACATATGAAGTACTACCATGTTACACTGGGTCATGTTTCATTGGAAAAATATAAAAAAATTAAATAATAATGAGATTATTCATTTTGTTTCAATTAATTTGCACGAGGGTGTAGAATGCAAGGGTTTACTAGAAGTGAAAGAAAATGAGAAGACTTTAGTGGGTAGAAAGGACAATAAAAGAAGACAATTGAGGAAGCCAGAATATGGCAATTGGCATTGTATTTAGATTTTTAAAGATTGTAGGTGGCAGTGAAATCAGAAGTTTAGTTTCACTGGAATGAAATACAAAAAAATAACAATTAAAATAGAACATATGGTTGCATCTAACTAATTCAACCCTAAAACAGTGAGACTTAGTTGTCAATCTAGTTGCACACCCAAATTAATGCAATCAAGGCACCATGGAGGAAAGCTCATCAAAACAATTGTCATGAAAATATGTGTAGATAAGACAAAGTGAAGTCATGAAAACTGATTTCTCAATAGTAATTGCTGATGATGAATGTAGAACTACATTGGATGGCTGTGTTGCCAGGATTAGAAGTTGAGACCAACAGAAATTATAAATCAACAGGGTTAGGTATAGATGGCTAGTATTATAGGCAATAATATATGTCCCTTCAAAGTTGATGATTGTATCAAGATAAATGCAGAGAAGTATTGTAAATTCTTAGACATTTTTTTATTGGTACGTATAACCAAGAAACTTTAAGCTAAAGATTATATTCAAGATATTTGTCTTCGCATTCTGTAAAACTGACTATTTCCCGTCTTTCCAAAAATGGTTTTGAAATACAGCAAATTAATCTTCTGATATTAACAATATTGGAAAACAATATTAACCAAAGATCTTAAAATCGATAAAAACTATTGAAAGTAATGTTAAATTTGATAGAGTAGAAAAGTTAACAAAATTAGTAGATAAAACCTGAACATTGTGGGATGTCAAGTAGGCTGTAAGATGTAAAAAAATAAAATAATTATCTATTCAGGTATATCCATAAACTGTGCCACTTATTCTGTAACCCTCTACCTTGAGTTGCTCTTGAGCTTTGGGCAGGGTGAACATCATTGTAAAAGAAAAATATAGGATATTGTGTTGATCAAATTTTTATAGCACCTTGTTTGTATTCTTCTTTTATGTGTCGTATCCCTTCAAGATATAGACGATCATGACTCTCCACATCTTCCTGTCCGATGTAGCTTTGTCTTTTTGTTATTTCTCCCAAACACTGTTCTGCTTTCCATTTACTGAAGCTCATCAAGTATGTTACTTGTTGCTTTCCTCTGTCTCTCTTTCCCTCAATCTCTCCTGTGAGTATCAGGTTTTCCAAGCCCTCCTTCCTCATTATGAGCCCCAGAAATTTTAACTACCTTTTCCTGATGTTAAGTATAAGTTTCCTTGTTGTTTCCATTTTCTTCAAATCCTTTTCATTACTCACATGATCAGTCCATGGTATCCTCAGCATCCTTCTGTAGAACCACATTTCTGTTACTTCAAGTCTGTTCTTCATCTTTGAAGAGATTGTCCAAGATTTGCTGCCATATAGGAGGACAGATATCACGTAACAATTCAATACTCTTTTCTTTGTTTAAATCCTCCGAAACACAATTTTTTAAGGACATATATTTAATAAGGATAGATATTATAAGCTGAGTCTAAACATTACATATCATTAATATGTATATAAATATATCCATAAAATTTTGCCAACCTCAGTTTATATATTGTAACATAATTATAGGATTCATTGCACATAAAGAAAAGAGAAAGCAAAGCAAATTTTATTTGGCATTATTAATAAAACCTATTTTGTATTTAGTGTGTGTATCTATATATAATGTGAATTTCCGTGTATAATATCCAACATTTTTGTTAGAAATATTAACAAGAAATTATTTGGTAATGGGAGATATTATTATGCAACTCATTCAGTATTAAAGTTGAAGTTAGCAATTTTTAATAAGGATAAATATAAGCTGAAACTCACATGATATTGCTTATATGAATATCCCAATAGCCACACTGCAATTAAAAGAAATCATACATTTGGGAAATAGAAACCAGGGGAAATTTGCATGATACCATCTTCCATAATATTTTTTTAAAACAGTATCACCCCAAGCAAGGAAGTACAGCCACTAGCACAGGAATTAGGAACAGAAACACATTAGTAATGAGGAGGAAGAGCAAACAGGAGGACAGTAGTTGGAGATTGACATTGCATTTAAATTTTTGCAGATTAAAGTTGGATGAAAAGCATGGAGCCAGGAGGGAGTTCCACAAGTGAGAAGTGCGGTATAAAAAAACTGTTAGCATAGAAGTTATGGCTGTATCTCGCTAGCTCAACTGGAAATTGATGAGATCTCACCACCAGTCTAGTTAGTTAAAATTACCTAATAATATATTGTTATATACAGAAACATTATTTCATTTGGTAAATAAATATGGAATTTACACAGTTTTTCAATGCTAGTGTGACTTTTGGGACATCCTGTATATCCAGAAAATTTTACATATTGGAAAAACATTGACTTGCATAATAAAATCTTTCAGTGTTGAGGCAAGTATCAGATGCAAAGAGAAAAGCAAGAAATAAAGGTAGTCAGAATAATGGATTTGTGTAAATTTTGATCTCTTCGCTTCTCTATACAATCAAATATGCCGAGCGAAATGTTGAGGGTGAGGCATCTCCTAAACAAATGTATGGCAAGATGTCCAGTAAAGGTGACTTTGTAGATTTGACAATTGGAATCTTCTTTTTTCTATTGGAAATAAACTCGAGATAGGAAAGTCATTTCAACATTGTCCATCTTCTTGATTAGGGTGAAGCAGGAAGAGTTTTTGTGAAGTCTATACAAAACAGTTTCAAGGTAAGCCTCCATATCCACTTGGTCATAAGAGTGAAGAATCGGTAAGGTGTGTGTGTGAGGGGGCAGGAGAGGTCATGTGCCTTTCCCAGTGCACAGCATCTAGAACCATGTGCTGTGTGTCTAGAGAAAGGAATGCTTGAGCAAGGGAAGATTTAATACAGATAATGTGACATTGTGTGGCGGTGTGAGGGAAGGCTGGGTCCAAGAGATAAAGGGAGGGAGGGGAGGCAGAATTTTTGCTCTTGAAAGATTTTCTTGTTATTGATTTATGAGCAGATGAGAAGGAATTGCTTGTGCTATTCCCAAAATGGGAATCCGAAGAGTTCAGTAAGAAAAAAAGGGGAGGTGGGATTGTATCGTTGGAAGCAGACAACAATTCAGGGATGAAATTTATGATGTCAGTAGATAATATATTTAGTCTGAGTTGTCGTATTCTGTGTTAATATTCAGAGTTATTATTTTGATTTGCTTAAAATGAATCTGATTAAAGGCCATATTCACAAAGGCTATAATTTTTCATCAGCATTCTAAGCAGGTGTGATCACATGACAGGCTTAGTTTTAAAATAGTTATTTTGTAATTATTGTCTTATGTACTTTTATTTATTCCCTTTCATAATCTTGTGTTTACTTATTCTTTATTTCTTCCAGATACATGTAACCTGAATATTTCTTTTTAAAACTAGTGCTCGATAGGTCTATTTACAGACATTAAAACCTATCAAATTATAAAGCTAATTAGAACAAAAAAATAGATAATACAGTAAGTACAATGGTATGTATATGTTCAGTATAAAGTGTCATTCTGCCTGGGTTGTAGATCATAATTGTGCTGTTTAGTTCTACACAAGCAAAGTACAAAATAACAAGTTTGAACATTAACAGGAATAAAATATTTTATTCTTATACATTCACACAAAGGAACTGTCATGAGGGTGTGCTGGAAAATCACGATTCACTTATTAGACTTTTATGTCCAGAGCAAATAAAATAATTGTTGGAGGCTTGGAAGGATGCTAACTCTACAGTCTGTTTAAAAGGTAATATTGTATTTTCAATGTGATATAGATCAAATTAAACTAAGCTTGTGTGTGAATAGAAAATAACTTAAGTGGGTACATCAAAATAGAAAGAGGAGTGTGATGAGGATGTGTTCTCTCACCAGATTTATTTAATCTGTTCAGCAAGATAGTTTGAAAAAAATTAGAGAACTCACCAGGATTTATTAGTAGTAGTCAGAACAGTAGCATACACTACAATGATGATACTGCTCATGGTGCATTCAGAAGGAAAATGAAAAGAAAGGGCTATAACCGTTATAAGATGATGGTGAACAAAAGAGACAACCAGTAATGCGAATTACACATCAGAGATGTCAAAATTAAACATGTGCACAGTGGAATAACAATGAGAAATGTTGCTCAAAAATGTGAATGCACATATGAATAGTAAAAATTACTTCTCAGAAACTGAAACTAAAGGATTAAAAACAAAAACAAAATATTTCTTTATGATGTCTACCCACCTATATGGCAGTGAAAGCGGGACAATTTTATCTAAAATTATAAAAAGACTTGAGGCAACTGAGATGTTCTGCTGATGAATGTTTATACCAGGGACAGTGTAAGCAACAAATCAGGAATTCCTATGGAAAATGAGAACTACAAAGATACTATTGATAACACTTGAAAAATACAGTTAACTGTTTGGGGACACATTACGAGGAGAGCCGGCTTGGATAATTTAACACATGCAGGATACATTGAAGGCAGAATGCAGTGAGTAACCTATTTGACAAGTTTTCACACCTAGATAAAAAAAAAAAACAAGTACCATAAAAAGCAACACTGGTTCATAAAGGAAAAGTGTAGCAAAAGCTGTGACAAGCCATGATCAATGGACATGATACGTAGAAATGGAGAATTACTATCACTAGCAATTGACTAATAAGAACTGAGGATTTTTGGTCTAGGTTTTTATTGATTGATTGATTTGATTTTTATAGCTTAACCTTTTGCAGGTTGTTTAAAACCAGAAAATAATTTTATATTTTAGGAAATCTTTTGGAGAGAATAATTATTTTAGTGATATAAATCCTACTAATTAACCCATAGCTAGGGAGAGAAGAGGTGGATTCATACCTTTCTCCAGGGTATTTGAATGTAAGTGAATATAACAAACCTAACTGGAACTTGACTCTCCAATTTTGTATTCTGAGCCATTATCCATTATGCCACTCACATATCCAAGCTTACAGCATCTTGTATTTCCAAGTGGTCACCCATCTAGGTACCGACCAGGCTCGACATTGCTTAACTGGTGATCATACAAGAACTGATATTTCATCATGATATAGCCATAAGCCTTTTGATAAAGGTGAAGACTTGACTTGATTTGATATCTTCTTTATTTTTTAATATCCTGACAGTAACAAAATATTCTAATAAAAGAAACAATTATTAAAAGGTGTTAGATTTTCCCAGATTAATGACTATTTTTCCTGGGCTTATTTTGATGAGTGAAGTCTGCCATTATCATTATGGAAGATGTCTTGCACTTCTGGCATGTGGTAATTGATTCTCCAGAATTTAGTCAGTGTGGAAGATGCCAGTCATACATATTCCATTAGATTCATAACAAAACCTGGTGGATGAAGTTCTGGTGTCAGTGTTTGGATTCATTTTATATTGAATGATAACCATTACTTTTTGGATCTGTTGTTACCATCATAAGGTATCTATTTCTCATCTGTAATAACAATTTCAAGAAAAGCTTCCTGGTCAGTAGATTGTTTCAAAGGATTGAAAATTGCACACTATTCTCTATTGGGAGTTCATGTGGAAGTGTAATTTCTTCCTTTGATTTCTTTTCTATTTTGTATGAGATGTCTATACTTCCACATAATACACTGTGTCTTTTTCTTAAATCTCACTTGCTTCAACAGATACCTTAAAAGATCTGATCAGAAATATCACAATCACTTTTTAAAACTTGACAAAACATTGATGATATTTACACATAGTTGCTGCATTTGAGGACACTGTATAAATATTCTTCACCGTGTTGTATTATGAAACCCATACAGCATGAAGGGGCAAACATGACATTCACTGAAGTATAACATAGAGTGTGCTGGAGGTAGTTTCACCCAATGCCACAAGTTGCTACAAAACAAAAACATTAACCTGAAAACTCGAGTTATGTTTTTACATAGCTTTATCAAACTGAGACTTTCATCTGGATGTTATACATGGCACCAAACCTGTTTAGAAATATCTAAAGTGTCAACTGTATACAATTGCTTTCACAGATCAATGGTTAAAAATAGCTTTGTGTGAGTAAAAAGCCTGTGTGTCTTGGTGAAGACCATTCTTTGAATATTGTGGACTGACACTACAGAATCACAAACAAAGAAATGTACCAAATAATAGAAACCACATCACTTGAGGACTACCAACAATGGCAACAACTAAAATAGATAGTACATGTAACTCAAAGAGAAAATAATGGCATAATCAAGATGTTAACATTCCACACTACTACAAATAAAAGGTTAGGAAGGAAACCCACATCAGTACTGGAAAGAGCCATAACATCTACTGGACTTGAGAAACCTATTTTCCTGAAATTTGTTTTAAGAGAAAGATTTTATGAATTTTAATGAAAAGCAATACTGGCTGCTTGGCCAATAAATGCCAAATGTTTCCTTATAAGGAAACGGCTAATATTACCATTTGTGTTCTACCGAGTTAAGCATTACTGTAATGAAGTATCATTGTACATTACACATGAGAACAGGAGACTGAAACTCTCATTCATAATATCACATTTTATTCAATTTTGGACTTTGTCTGTTACTGTCAGCTGGTGTGTATATATGACCACAGGCACTCATCTGAACTTGCACCACACATTCTCACATGCAATGTAATGTCTCAGTTCTACATCTCTCTGGGGTGGGTGTATGTGACACATGATTCTTTCCCACACATACCCATTAGATGTTGGAGCAGCCATTGACATTGCAAGGCATGGACCGGCACTTTGTGCCCAATGGTTCATCTGTCAGGCCAACTCATTGATACACCTATCTTCTCTGACCTCACACTCAACATAAAGTATATTCTGGCATTATCTGAGTGGGATACATACTAAATTATTGTAAACTACAAATAGCACACAGTTTGCTAGAGTTAATGTTAAATTTAGTTGCCATTTTCTACTTACAATTTAGTTTTTAATTTGCAATTGCTGGCTGTTGCTAAACTTGTACATTTTTAAATCATTATTATTTTTTGAATAGCTTGATATTTTACATGTGTATATGTGCATGGAGATATACAAGCATGTCTCCATCTAAATTGTGATAAAGAATATCAGAAAGTAATGAAACATAAATATGTAATTAAATAAAATATAATAAAGCATATAATTAAAATCTCATACTGGAGACATAAAACTTGAGAAGTGACATAAAGATGAAGATTAACCAATTATTAAAATCTGTTACTTTTGTTTCTCTGCTTTTCTTATTTCACATTTATGACCTCTTTAGCCATTTAAAGAGGCAAATTTGTATCCTGTATTGTAGCATCATGCTATTTCCTTAGAAAGAATAGTTTTATTTGAATTTGCTTTGCAAACAATATCAATCACTATCTACTATCCTCCTGATTACTTTTTTCTCTTCCTGATCGTTGTTAATGTTTCTGTTCCTAATTCTTCCACACCCAGTAACCCATTGTATCATAGTGGCTTTATTGCCTTGCATAGGGTGGAACTCATTTAAAAAAAAAAAAGCAAAAAAGCACTGATTCTGACATCTTTTTCTATGGGCCATGCCCATTTAGAATGTTGGCAATCATGGTTCTCAGCAAAAACTGTCATTTGTACAGTGACATGCAGAGATTTGGTGATGTTTGGTGATTCCCTGGGTCAACTACTTGATTGTATACACCTAAGACTCAAGTAGGGGGTGGGGTCTATAGGGCCTAATACTGCGAAAGCAAGACATTTTAAATATGTAATAACAGATGAAAAATGAAATAAACAATTTATTCAAATTAAATATAAACTAAATTTTTATTTCACTCTTTGATTGGATGCCCTCCCAATATGGGTGCCTGGAGCTGTTGCATCCTCCCCCCACTTCTATACATTACTGCCTTTGTAGCTCTTAATAAATTTTGTTTTTTTGCTATCTCTCCTAAACTCTGTTCTTCCATCCATTTACTCAAGCTCACTAGGTAGGTTATGCAGTGATTTCCTCTGCCCCACTTACCTTCAATATATCCTGTGAGTAACAAATTTTCCAAACCCTCTTTCCTCATTATGTGCCCTAAAAATTTCAAGCATCTTTTTCTTATGTTAATTATCAGCATCCTTTTTGTTTTCATTTTCTCTAAAACTTCATCGCTGCTCACATGTTCAGTCCATGATATTCTCAGCATCCTTCTGTAGACCCACATTTCTGTTACTTCAAGTTTCTTCTTTGCCTGTGTTACACTTCTGTAAGTTTTTGAATCTTAAATGTGTTCTTACTGAGGAGAGAAAAAGTATTAAGTGACCTCACCAAGAAAGACTAGAGAATAAGAAGAATGTTTTAAATAAAAGAAATAAATCCTCAAAAATTAGTGAAATAATAAAAATTTTGAAGTTCATCCTACAACATTTGACATCAGTTATCATTGCCATCATCATAATTAGTATTTAGTAGATAGTATTTACTATTATTATTATTTATTGCCATCAGTTGTAATTAAGTTTTTATGAATACAAATTTTTATTTAGCAGTGATGTTATTAATACTATTATTAATACTGTTAGGAGTGCCATTAGTGATATTTCCTATTATTATTTTATATTGGCATCATAAGGATTTATTATTTATATTTTGTATGCTGCTATTACAAATTAATGATCATAATTTCATGCATTTTTTTGTTTTTAGTATTTTCTATTTGTTGTTTTTAACAAGCTTCAGTCAATGTGTTTTGGTTTTCTTCAGGTTATGCTACAGGCACTAGAATTGAGGAGAGTCTCATTACTTTTTCTTATTCATTTTCTTTCTTATGGCAACACCACAGTTTAAGATCACAAAACTGAAAAATGTATCAAATATTGAAAATGCTTCATGTTTGAACTTTAGACAACCATGATCATTATGATTTTATAATCATATTTATCAAGTGTTTTTAGATCCTCTTATCAATTCTTATCACTACCATTACCTGTTTATAACAGATGTGCCTTTTAATTGTAGGGATTAAGTGACAAGAATCTACTCAAATCTTCAACACCATCCCCAATTTTTTTGCCTCATGGCCATATCACATTGAAACATTGGTTCTTGTACAATCACCAAAGTTAAGCCTGGTCAGTACCTAGATGGGTGACTGCTTGTGAATACCAGGTGCTGTAAGCTTGGATGTGTGGGTGCTGTAAGTGTTAATGGCTCGGAATTGGAGATTCTAGTCAGGTTTGTCATATTCACTTGAAGCCATCTCTTCTCCCCACTCCCAGTTTTTATCGCTTCTCGGCCTTTTGGCTAAGATCACAGTGTAGTATCTGTTCTCAGATTACTCGCTGGACGATCGCCTTTTGGCTGAGATTCGATCACTGATACAGGCCGGTCGCGGGGATTCGTCTGTGGGGTTTCCCTGTGCTGGTAGTATCGCGGCTACGTCTAACTAGCTCTGACCAGCTTTGACCAGCTCTGACCAGATTGGACAAGCTATGACCAGCTAAGACCAGTCATGACCAGCTATGACTAGCTATGACCAGCTCTGACCAGCTTGGACAAGCTAAGACCAGCTAAAGACCAGCGACTCGAGTGGAAACACTCGGGTCAAACCCGACCTTGTGTCACAACCTGGCCCTGTGGGAGGTCAAGTAAATCCACGGCCTTTTAGCTAAGATCAAAGTGTAGTATCTGTTCTCAGATCGCTCGCTTGATCAGCCTTTTGGCTGAGATTCGATCACTTGATACATGCCTGGCACAGGGATTCGTCCCTGTGCTGGTAGTATCGCGGCTACATCTAGCTATGACCAGCTCTGACCAGATTGGACAAGCTATGACCAGCTAAGACCAGCCAAGACTAGCTATGACCAGCTTGGACAAGCTAAGACCAGCAAAGACCAGCGGCCCGGGTGAAAACACACAGGTCCCCACATTAAAAACCGACTTTGTGTCACAACCTGACTCAGTGGGGGGGGGGGGGGGGTCAAGTAAATACCTCTCCCCACTCCCAGTTATGGATCAATTGTACCAGTAAAGCATTACTCAAAAAAATTCTTCCAATCTAAAAATATTTTCTGGATTTCAATAACTTGCAAATGTTGATAAGCTGTAAAAAATCAAATCAATCAAACTCAATGTTTTTACTGATCATCGCAATACCATAACCGAAACAGTTTGTACCCTTCTTCAGTGTGCAAGGTTTCATGTATACAATCCTAATCATGTTATTTACTTCCCAGATGAAGCCCTGCTTTTCTTTCTTTTATTTTGATGGACGAGGTTCTTTAGGTTCCTGTGATCCATTGCCATTACTACTATTCCTTGTTCACAGTCCCGGACTTCTTATTTGGATGGAATAGTTTATTCTAGATTTTAAATTTACAGAGCATTTTAATTATTTCTATTTTTTTAAATATTTTTTTATTTATATTTATACCACTTATTTCCATATTTGAACCTGACTACATCCCATTACTACACCCCTCTGTACATCTCTGTTACTATATTTTCATACCTGTTTTTTGTTAATATTATTATAATTATGATTATTATTTATTGATATTTACTCATCTTAGCCAACATGTCACCAAGCACAGAACCTGACTTGGCTGATATTAGTAAATATCTACTTTGATTCTGAGTAATATTTGTATTCATTAAAATATTGCATTGTTGTAGAGTTAAGCTTAGTAAGCTAGTCTTACATAATAATAATACGTTGGTAAGACTGATCCTCACAAGGTGGTCTTTGTACTGGAGTAAATTCAGTTTAATAAATAATATAATAAATCAAATATTTACAAAGCTTTACTTTTTCTTATAATTATTTTCAAAAATGTAATTTTGAAAAATTTCCCAATATTGAAATGTTTTCTGTTTAGTGATTCCCATATTTTGTGATTCCCATATTGAATACAAATAAAGAAACGAAATATTTTCTCTTTCAAATTTTTTAAAGTCATATCACTTCAGACCCTCCACAGATTCCATTTTTATTTTCTGCAAATTGCCATGATTTCTTGGGAAAGATTGTGGAGTTATTTTCCTGTTGCTTCCTCCACTGTTTGAAATTCAGAGTTTTCCTTCATTAGACTGGTTGCTACACAAGGCTAGAGAGCCCAGTCTACCTTGCTATTTATCCCATCACTGGAAGAAGATGAGATGGATTGAAGACTTTCCCAAGTGTGAAAGTGAATGCAACAGACTAGCCCAGAATTTCACTTTCTACATTGATATCCATTACATTATCTACACATCAACAAAATACTGCTAAAATTTTATTTCTTGCTTTGAATTAATTAAAAATAATCTTATGTATTCATCTTTAGGTAAATTCCAAAGTCTTTCATTTCATCTCAATTCAATAACAAAGTGTATTAATTTTATTTACCTCAAAGCAACACTCACATATACTTCATACACTATGTGCATTCATGAATGTACATTGGTATATTAATATTTCATGAGGGTATTGCCAAATTGTCTTAAATGAATAGAGAAAAATACATCAGGTCACAAACTGCATAATTCATGTTCTTGTAAAAAAGATTTTTGGCCTATAAACAAAACCTTTACTCCTTCATGCCCCAAACACTACACAAGGCAAGTATAATTGGTCACGGATATATGAGTTTGTCATTGTTATGAGATAAAGTTTTACTAATCAGAATTTTTAATTTATGTAAAGGTGAAAAGTGTCTCTTGTCCGACACATGCAGCAATCGGAACCGTGTTCTTTTTTGGATTTAAATCTTTTCTTGTGTAGATATTTACTTAATTAAGCTTAGCCTGGCATAGGAATGCAAGAATGGAACATTCTATAAGAATCAAATTAAGTGCACTAATAAATTGTCAAAAGATTAACTTGTTAACCATTACCCTGAAAGAAATGTCCTCATTAGTCATTTACATACCTTGCCTTCACCTGGCAAAAAAGCAACATTAATGTCTGAAAAGATATTAAAATAATCTAAAGCATTTCTGAAAAAAAAACTCCCTTCATACAAATAGGAAATGAGCAAGTACACAAAAATAGAAAGAGGTATAAGACAGGGACACTTCTTCTCACCTAAAAGAACTAGAAGTCCAACCAGGATTTATTATTAGAGTACACAATCAAACCTATATCAGATATACAGATGAAACTGTTTTAATAGAAGAAAGGAAAGTAGGAAGAAAGGACTAACTGCTAATTGTAAAACAACAGAATATATGGTCATTAGCAAGAGGGTCAGCCCAAGATGTGAGCTACAAATTGGTGACAGAACTATTTAGGAAGTGTTATAACTGACTACTGAAAATGTGGCACATTGGATTAGTGAAAGATGTCTTCCAAAATCTAAACAAAGTATTAAGAAACAGGAAAATGTTGTCAGAAACAAAGAAAAGAGAGCTGAATTGTTATGTAATGTCAGCCCACCTATATGGCAGTGAATGCTGGACAATTTCCTCATAGGTGGAGACTTGAAGCAGCAAAGATATAGTTCTACAGAAGGATGCTGAGGATGCCATCGATGGAACAAGCCAGCAATGAGGAAGTTTTAACGAAAATCAAAACAAAAGGGACGCTTAGAATCAAAAAGAGAATGTCGAAATTTCTGAGATGCATAAGGAAGAAAAAGGATTTGGCATTCACAGGACTTGTCGAAGGCAAAAGGAACAGAAGGAAACATCAAGTTTGTATGAATGATGGCAGAAAAAGGACTGAGAGAGATAATAAGGAAACAAACACTAGTTAGAGATACAACAGATAGAAAGATGTGGAGAACTGTGATCACCAACATACTGAAGGGACATGGCGCATACAAGAAGTGGTGTGGTATCTAGTGAGGATTGAACTCAATACATGATAAATGGTATTGTGAGATGAGCTAAATAGAACTATACAGCAAGTGCCCACTTTAGCTTCATCTTGTAGAAAACTATAAATATGAGATGCTTAATGATGATCAAATTCACTAAATCAGATGATGTTCTTGTGAGAGAAGTTTGCTAAACAGAACTATACACTCGTTTTCCTCCTTTGTCCTTTACCAAATCTTAGTTGAGCATAAGTCATTGCATTAACAAATAGATCTGTTATATGAGCTTTCTGCATTATGTACTTATCAACTGATTCTTCCCATTTCATTTCTAATAACATAAATTAGAGATTCACTTATATTAAAGTGTATTGCATGCTTGGCATATATTAACCTAAGTTAAAATTCTTACATGACAAGAACAAATTATCCAAAGAGGAAATTTTTGAAAGACTCCAATTAAAATTAAATTAGAATGTTTGCACTGCAATGGTCATATGATCTTTTATTTTGCAAATTAAAATTTGGTGGCTATGCCATTAACAGATTTTAAGTTTTCTACTCTTAAACATAAAATATTAGATTAACTATCTTGTTGAATATCTGACAGGGTTGTATTGAAAACACAAAGTAAATATTTTTTTAGCATTTTCTAGACCATTTCATTATTTCTCAATCCAAGATGACCCAGACATGTTCAAGAGAATTCATGATTTCACCATAAGAAATTTGATTTCATGCTATGGTGCTCCATCTGCTATAAAAAAGAAAGGAACCATTACTAAATATTGTGAGACGCCTCTGTTGTAGAATGGAAGTGTATTTTTCTCAATGGATATTCCAAATTGCTCCCCATGTTATAACCAACTTAACCATATTTAATTGTGGGTCGCAGGTAAATCAAACAAAATTATTAGCAAACCAGTATCCAAACTTATCTGCTGTTCAGAAATTGAGCAAATAAAGACTTATCAAAAAAAGAAATGACAGTGTATCAAAGCTGAAAGTATCTGTCCATGTTATTACTTTATTGAATGTTTGTTAATTTAAGAACTGGCTTTTTTCTGACTGTTCTAACATAAAAACCTATATGATGAAGACACTATAGCTGCCTTGAACACATTTTGTCATATCTATGCTGCTTTACAGTGGGGAAGTTTTTTCATAGTCACAGGAAGACACTTTTCTGGTAATGCAATTGTCTTCTTTTCTACATCTTTTTTAATGTCATGTTCCTTCAAGATGTAACTCCACAATTTCCTTTCCTTTAAATTGTCATGACTTTTTGGAAAATATAGTAGTGTCATTTCTTGATATCTTCTCTATGGTTTTGAATTCAGAGTTGTTTTTTTCCAGACTGACTGCTTGCCAAGGCTTGAGAGCTCAGTTATCCTGCTATTTAACCCACAAGTGGAGAGAAAAGAGATGGATTCCTGCTTTTTCTAGGGGTATTTGTACAAGAGTGAATGCAACAAACTAGGCTGAAATTTGAACTTGGCTTGCCGATTTCATTTTCATTATCACTAACCATTACACTACCTGCAGATTCACTTTTTCATAAGTGAATTGCACATTGTGATTCACAGCTGAAAGAAAAATTACAAATTTCAATGGTTTCACACTGACTTGTGCCAGCTTTAAATTGACCAATTATATGATGCCACCTTTTAAAGTATATTATCTTAAATTTTTATTACATAAAATATTGTCAACCATTATTAATTTTTAACTAGTATTTCTTTCATCTTAATTTCAGTTGCTTTTTATAGCAACTACTCAGATCATCATTCTGTAGGTATTATAAGGTTTTATTTAATCTTCTGTCAGCCATTAAAGACTGATAGTTCAATCAGTTAATGCAACTATTACAGTAAAATGGACTTTCTGAGAGAGAAGAAATTCAAATTTAAATCTCACCAAGAGCATTTTTTTAATCATTTCACCCCAAGCAAAGCAATAAAGCTGCTAAGATGCGAGGGGGTTACTAAGTACTAGAACATATGAGAAAAAAAGAAAAATTGAATGGCTAGATGTAACCGTAAGTTCTATGCTAACAGTTTCTTTTCTCACACTTTCCAGCTCCATGCTTTGCAGTCAACAAATGTACCAGGAGTATAAAAATCTCATCAAAATTGTTGAAGCCTGCAACAGTATACTCAGCATCTTTCTGTAGAACCACATTTCTGTTACCTCAAGTCTCTTCTCCAACTTTGATGAGATTGTCCAGCATTTACTGCCAAGTAGAATGACCAATATTACATACTATATCAGATTTTATTATGTTTGTTTACATTTGGATACAAAACTATGTGCAAATTTGAAAAACTTTGAGAGATCTATGACAGGAGAAGCATGACATTGAAGCATTGAAAGCATGAAATTGGATTCACCTGACCATCTGTTCTTCATGGCCAAGCAGTAAGGGGTACAGTAGCTCCTTCTACTCTGAGGGAAGCATGTTCAATTCCTGCCAAAGAGCACATATTTTTCTTTAATAAGATTTCTCAAACATTCCGGCTAGTAGGTGAAAATAAATATAGCTTAATAAATACATGGAGCGTCTACTCAAATATGAATATCCACTTAAAATAACATTTAAATTGATAAAAATTAAATTGTTTAATTGTTAATGAACATATCTATATTAAATGTCAAAATTGAATCAATTATTGTATCCGATAATGTATGTCAGGTATCTGTATATGGATGTTTGAACTCTGGAAAAAGAATCTGAATTTCTAGATATTGCCTCCTCAGCTATCAGCAGTACAAATTACCTAGATATAAAATATTTTTGAATGATTTTCTCATACTGACAAGCACACTTGGACTGTGTATCAACTGCAATTTTATGGGTATATGATTTTTATAACGTTTTAATGGGATGAAACAGTTGGTAGCACTATTGATTGGTAATAATGCCTCATCCACCAACCTGTGAATTCTTTCCTGATAGCTGAAGAGGTGGATGTCTAGAAACTTGTACTCTTTTTTTCTAGGTATACTTCTTTTATGTGGCATGTCCCTTCAGGACTCGGGCAATCATAGCTCTCCCCAACTTTCTGTTCTTTGTAGCCCTTGGTAAAGTTTGTCTCTTTGCTATATCTCCTAATCCCTCTTCTGCTAACCATTTACACAAGCTCGTTGGATAGGTTATGTGCTAGTTACCTGTGTCTCTCTTGACTTTAGTATGTCCTGTGAGTATCAAATTTTCCAAGCTCTCTTTCCTCATTATGTGCTATAGAAATTTCAACTACCTCCTTCTGATTCTACATATAAGTGCCTTATTGCTTCCATTGTTTCTAGAACTTTGTCATTGCTCATGTGTTCAATCCATGGTATTCGTGGATTACCACCCCTTGGTGATAATCACAGGTGGTGAAATTTTGAATTACCGCTCCCTGGCGATAATAATTTGAAAAAGAATCCATCTCTTTTTTGGTGACTTTTCATCACAAAAAGATGTATTCTTTTTGCTTCCACAAAGTACCTCAACTACAGACACTAAAGGTTGCTTTGAATTTTTCACATTTAATTTCATCTCTCACTTTGTAAAATATCCTGTCAATATATTTGTTAATATTTCTTTGTTCAAATTTTATGTTTTATTTTTCCTTTGGATTTACATGAGTCTGCCAAAAATTGCTTGCGTGTCAAATGTACTAGGAGCATAAAAATCCCATCAAAAAATGTTGAAGCCTGCAACAGTATACTCAGCATCTTTCTGTAGAACCATATTTCTGTTACCTCAAGTCTCTTCATACTATGTCAGATTTTATTATGCAAGTCAATGTTTTCACAATACAATTGCTTTTAACTAACCAGTGTTCATAAAAATTTCATGATAGTCATATATTTATGTGACAAATATAATAATGTGAATTTCAGGTTATAATATCAATTTTTATTAGAAATATTGACAATAATTTGGTGGTGGAAGATTTTATGATAGAATTCAGGGGTTATTTATGGAAATAAATATATAACAGTATAGTTAATAATATTCTTTTTTTTTAAATGTCACATTTGTAAATGGTCATAAGAAGGCAATAACTCCAACAAGATATTGTAAAGTTATTGAATGAAAAGAACACAAAGTTTGAAATTGTAAAAATTTGGATGGAGATAAAAGACAATCAAAAAAGCAACTGAAAATATTGGTAAGATAGGAAGAAAAAAAACAGGTTCAAAAAGTCAAAGAAAAGAGGTTTGAAAAGGTTAATAAGCAAGAAAATAGTTGAAGAATGATGTGTAGCAAATCTAAACAGAAAATATTCAGAATATTTCAGACAAAAGACATGAAAGTAACCAAACCACAACCTTTAAGTAAACATAAGAAAGAAAAACAAATAAACTGAACAAAAAATACATAAAAACTGATTTTAGATATAAATATAAATAAAGATTTATATTATACTTTATTTGCAAAATAAAACATGCCATCCCCACTAAATAAATAAATGGCAAATTCTGTCTGTCTGTCTGTGTGTCTGAAACCCCTCTGACTTGGGCCACACCTGTTCTACATAGACATATTATACCTTTTCAGAATCACAATGATCCCAGGATTGAAAATCTGCCCTTCATCTAGTGCTTGAATATCCAGCATTGGGATTTGTGTCCAGATGAGAAGGGAACAGTTAAAAATTTAAATTTTAAAGTAACTGAAAAATTAGTGATTTTAAAAGATTTTAATTCATATTCAGTTTAAAGTAGCACAAAAACTTTGTGAATTTAAAAAATTTTGTTTTAAATTCAGTTTAAAATATTTCCAAATCTTTGTGAATTGAAGAAATCAATTTTATTTCTTGATGTGAAGTTTTGAAGTTCCAAATAGTTTGTGATTTAAAGAACTCAACTTTTGGCTTGAATTGGCATTTCAGCCCAAATTGAACATTCAACCAGAATTGGGCTTGTAGCCTGAATCAGAGTTAAAGTGAGGTTTTGAAGTTCCGTGGAGTGAATTGAGGAATTCAAAGTTATTTCTTCAAAATTATCGTTGCTGTTTTCTAAGATGGACCAGTGGTTCCTTTAGTTTGGGCCTGAAGCTCAATTAGCCCTCCACAGGAGCTAGAAGTCTGCACAGAGAGCAGCATTGAAGCCAATTATCAATATTTTTAATAAGGGTAGATACTAAAAGTGAATGTCACTTGATATAGTGCTCAGAAAAATATAATTTTACCAACATTGGTTGGCTAAATACCAACTTTATTATAACATTGACTTGAATAATAAAAGTTGACACAGTGTAATAGTGTATATGTATATATTTTGATATATATATATATATATATATATATATATATATATATATGTATATATATATATATCCCAATGCTGTGTGTTTATCTAAATCTAAAAATAAACACGCTAAAATTCACCTTCATCCCTGCCATGCGCCGACGGTTTACTGGGAGAAGTTCCGACTGACGCAAATTCAGTCGGGTTTCGATCCTAGCTAGAGGCAACCGGACGTCTAGCCACACTGATGAGCTGTGAAACAGCGAAACAGTCTGTCTGTGGATGACAAAAATATATATATATATATATATATATATATATATACATACATAACTCCCCAGTATACAATGACTGACCACAACTAAAATTTTAATGCATTTTCACACAATCGACAACAGTATTTTGTGAAAATGAGCATTTTATACGCCCTCAGCTATCCAAAGATGTTACAAAAAGGGTAGCTGATGTGTGCATAATATGCAGACTTCAGCTAAACTCATGAAGGTGGGAGGAATGCACAAATGGTCAAGATGGAAATGCTGAAGAATCCCCATTATTTCAGAAAAAACCCAAAGACCAGAAAAAAATCAACAGTGTGCTGAGAAAGTACTCAATAGTACAGAAAACAATAGGACCTCAGCAAAGGAGCATAACATGAAAAGCAAAATAGTGCTCGACAATAACACTGGACTCTCAAATATATATCTTGGAAGGAATTCACAGGTTCATGGAGATATCTCCGGTTTTTGTATAAAGGTTTTTGTTGGGTTAAGATAAGGCTGGGATTTGCTATAGTTCTTATCATCATTCCTAGCTCTTTTGACCATTTTGTGGTTATCCTCAGGAATAAAACCTATTGTTGTTATTTGTCAGCAGAAGATGAGAGGATGAACTCCAACTTACATCATGTCAGCATTTCTGTGAGAGAATGTTAGGCTTAGGAATCAGAAAACACCATTGGAGAAATCAAGGAAAGCCCATTGGTTAAGTGTTAGTATCTTGAGCCCTGTAACATGGATTTTGAAGAAATTCTTCTATTAGATATTTATCTTTATATATCGTATTTATTTTCATGTAATCTTGTTAATACACATAATCTCAAGCTTTTCCATTAATCATATGGATCCAAAGTATGCAGTAAAATTTTCAAATATAAATTTGATTAATAATCATGCCATACTTCAGGTTTATTGATTCACTCTATATGCGTCTACACACACACAATATATATATATATATTACATCAGGTAACTGAGAACAGTCTATAACATAGATATTCAATACTAAAAGTCAGTATTTACACTATTTACATTGTTCAGACTGCTGTCCTCATCTTTGTTGCCATATTCACAATGTTTTTGCCATTGTATGCTTCAGACTTCTTCAGGTGATTGGAATTTTGAACTGAAGTCTTTATTTCATCCACTGGGTTAGATTGTTCTAGTTCCACATGCCATATCTCTTCCAGATGTCTCAGTATTAGTTATGTAAATAGTGTAAATAATTACAATACCTCAACTCAGAAATATAGACAGATATTAAAAGTCAGTGTCTTTTCCAAAAATCATTGTACACATGTTCAATGCAGGAAACAAAAACAGTTATTTAATAAAACTGCCCTCTGTCTTGAAGATGGCCTCATGATGACATCTGCATTCCTAGATCAGATGCTTCTCATTTATGTCCAGGTCCATGGTGCGGTCATTCAATAAGTTCTTGATCAGCTAAGATAAGTTTTCCTTTTGTCTTTTTTCATATATCGGCCAGTAGAAGAGATGGATCCATACCATTCCCAACGGTATTTGCTCATAAGTGAATATAACAAACTCAGCTTTCCAGTTCCTCAATCCAAGCTGCTAGCCATTAATCTACCATGTCTCCATACCCTTTAAGGTAGATAAGCCATAAAAAAAAAATCAAATAAAAAATCCATTAAGTTTATTAAATGTTCTCATTGAATTCATTCTTTTCTCATAATGTTTCCTTTAAATACGAGATCTTTTCTTAGTTGCAGTCATCAGAATCATCATATTAATCATTTTCATTCATGAATTGTTATATCTAATAATCTTATTTATTTAACAGCTCCTAATAATAAATTAAAACAAAATCAAGAAATTGTTTTTCCAATGATGTAACAAGAGAGGAAGTTTTAAAGAAAATTGGAACTACAAGAAAATGTATTCTTACAATCAGAAGGAGACAGTTGAAATTTCAGAGATGCATAATAAGAAAAGAGGGCTTAGAGAATTTAACACTCACATGACATATTGAAGACATTAGAAGCAGAGAAAAACAGCAAGTGCAGAACAAGAACAGAAGAATGGTAAACAGTCAAAAATTACTTAGAACAACAAAAGCCAGAAAGTTGTGAAGAAACATGATCACCAACATTGTGAATAGACATGGCATATAAAAAAAATAATTTACAAAATGAGTTTGAAGACAAATTTTGGGGAAAATGTATGCATTATATGCCATGAAATATTTTATATTATGCAGAGTTTTGTGCCTGTATATGCATGTATGGGTGGTTGTAAATGTCTTATATATGAATAAATGTATGTTTCTATATTTTTGTTTACAATTCATGAGCCATTTTTCTCTGATGAGTTTTAACTTATTCAGTTTGTCTCTATGTTGAAATGAAAATCTCACAATTGTTATTAATTATTATTTCAATAATAATTCCTTCTTCATATCATCTATGACGATGTTCTAAAACTTGTGTTTCAAATGACACTTTCGTTTCTGCTATTTCTTCGCTGACTTCCTCACTTACTCTTCTGTATATTTTCAGGATTCAGAATATTCAACTGAAGAAATGTGTAACTGAGACATTTAAGCTACATTACCCAAACATAAATTATGTTTGTTATAAAATTAAGAGTGTTGGCTGTTTACTGTAAAGTTGTAGAAAACTAATGCCTTTAACATGTGGTTTATGTTATCAACTATGTATTGTTGTTTAAGTTTGTATAAGTTGCCTTAAGATTTCAGGTTAATTTCTGTTTAACTTTTGAAATACAATTACACACTGCAATTTGTTCAAATTGTCTCTATTCTTATATGAAAATTTAAAATTCTATGATGAACAAAGCACATCCTCTTATGTGAAGTGAAAAATCTAGTTTCTTCTTGAATCTAGTTTGTCAGCCAACTTTCACTTTCATAATTGGACAAAGAAGGGAAAGGATTATTTTAGAAAAATGTCTTTTCTTAATTTATTTAAAGATATGAATTTTGTTAATTCATTTTAAAGATATGTCTTTTGTTAATTCACTTTAAAGATATGTCTTTTGTTAATTCACTTTAAAGATATTTTAAAGATATAACTCAAAAGTGTGCAGATGTTTAAAAAATTGCTTATGAGTTCAGAATTATATTCAGAGTGTGCCAGGTATAAAAGAATATACATTTAGTGAGCAGTAAATTGAAGATGACTTAAGGTAACATTATGTGATATGTAACAAATTTGAACATTCTCATTTATCTTTCAGACTTATTAACATAACAGCTTCCGATTGGACATAGAAAATGTAAAGATATACTGTGGTTGTGACACTAGCCACCAACTACAGCAATTCAAATATAACCAACTTCTTGAAAAGTCAAAAATGAGCTCCTGACCAATAGAAAGAAACATTCCAAATGGTCAAACATCATAAAGAAAGCCGGTTTCATCCAACAGATCCTGAGCAACATCAGTCATGATCATAGCAAGTTAATGAGGGGTCTGTCTCTGAGCAACTCAAGGTAACAGAATTCACTATCAAACATTTCATGCATGAGGATATCAAGTAGCATTTCTGTGTAATAAGGCGAGAAGAGTTCATACTTGATAAGATTCAGGATATCCATGGTGATATGTTGATAATATCACATATCAGGTAAGTCACCAGATAGTGTGTGTACTATGGAAGAAAGGTTTATTTTCCCATTTTCATTTCTATCATTATGGACATTATTATATCTATGATATAATAATACCTTTATTTCACGAATGGAATGGAATAGATGAAAGGAAAAGGAATGACAAACATACTTTGTTCTCAGAGAGAGTTTTATACTGCTAAGCCATATACAAAATTATATATACATATTTATACATATGCCACACAGAGAAAATATAACATGTATGCAACAACAAGCAGAATGAGAAGGAACAAAAAAGAGAGGCTTATGTATAATGATTCTCAACAGGAACTGAAGTTGTCAGAGATTCTTCTGTGTTACTGGAGAAGCCATATTTAAGATTTCAGATTCAAGCAGGCTAAGGGAGGCAGATTTAGCCTCTATCTGAGCAAGGCAAGAGCAACTGCTCAGACTGACTCATAAAAACTGACTGATACTGTCATCACTCTATGCAGTGATGTCACTAAGTTGCTGTCACATAACCCACTTGATTCATCTCAACCAAATTGGGATAATCGCCTTTTGTACCGCTACAATGGGATCCAGTTGAAGCATTTGCTGAACAAACTCAATCACCCTACATGTTTAGCTCTTCTCCAATGAGAAGAATTTCAACCAGTAGCAGAAGATGAGGTAGAGGACAGATATGTATCCCACAGTGGTATCCACATTGATGCACATCAGTTTTATGATATCTGTGATGGTCTTTGGATAATGGGAACTCAGCTTTGCCATCCCAACTGCTTGCTGCAGGTCAATGCTGTTGCCCTTCAATACCACTGCCTATGTCAGCTCATAGTGGCTAAAGGAGGTGACTCAAAATTGTCCATATATATTGCAACAAAATTCTGTTCTCACTCACATTGCCCACTTGACACAGGAGTGGCTGACTAAAAATTTGCATGATCATTTCACACCTAATGTGTGGCCTCCTACCTCTTTTATTCTGAAGTGTTTGTACTAAAACATATAGAGTGTTGGGAACAAGGATACCAACCAGGACCCGTTGAAGATTACTATCATAAGTATAAGGACTACCATGAATTAGAAAGACCTGATCCAGGCATTTTGCCAATTCCAAAGTTACATTGAGGTTTTACTGACTAATGATTTCTGTTTTTCTTAATTGAATGTGTTTACAACTTTGTTTTGAAAATACACTGATTTTTTTCTATTGAATATCTTTTTATTTCTTTACATTATAAATTGTTCTCGATTATCCAGTGCTGTCTGTCTGTATATATATATATATATATATATATATATATATATATATATATATATATAATGTACACACCCTTACATGTGTGGGTGCTGAAATGTTTTCAAATCCACTTCCCAAAATAACTGACCAAATGTCAGAATGTGTTGGAAGGACTTCTTGGTCAGACTGAGAACATTTCAGCACATCTTTTTTTAATCATTTCATCTCCAAGCAAGGCAATAAAGCCATTAAGATGCAAGGGGTCACGGAGTGTGAAAGAATATGAGAAAACTTTTTTAAGGAGAGAACAATAAAAGAAAATGAATTAAGAAATCAGAAGATAACAATTGACATTGCATTTAGATTTTTGAAGATCAAAGTTCACTGGAAAGCAAGAGGCCAGAAGTGTGAGAAAAGAAACTATTATCATAGAATTTATGGTTACATCTAGCCATTTCAACTGTAAGATGATGAAACCTTGCCACCAATCTAGTAGTATGCTTATGACTAGGAAAGCTGATCAGAAAAATTACCATGAAAATATTTATAGAAAAGGCACAAGGGAGCTACATGACAGTGGTAGGAAAGTGACTGAAGCCAAGATGTCAGGTCAGGACCAATAACATTGCAGATTCAAAATAGATATATGCCAAGGGATTTGAACACTAAAAAATTACTTACACTAACATCTAGTTTCTACCAGTTCCTTCAAAGAGACCCTCCTAGTTGTTATACTGTGATTCAAATTTTTTTTTCCTAAAATGTATCAGTAAACATCTGTGCAACATTTAATTAGTATGACCTGTTCAAATTCCTGGAACTTATTTACATTAATATGTTTAGATATAGATATTGACACACTTGTATATTACAATTTAGATTATAAAATTTCATAGAGTATGAAAATGTAGATGCTTGCTAAGAACTTAGTAAAAGGGTAGACTACAAGAAATGCAAAAAGAATAATATTGCTTCTAAAGGACATATGTATTATCAATAATTGACTCAGAAAAAAAAATATACATACATTTTTTAACATTTCATTTATATGAATTGCAGTATTTCTTCACAATGTGGATTTATGTTTATTTAAGAGAAATTTTGTAAAATAAAAATCCAGTGCAGTTCTCACATACACGTACAAGTTCTGATCAAAAAGTATCTGGATTGTTGCTATGGTAACAGAGCTAAAGTACACAAAGTGAAGCCACTTGGCACAGATTGACTGTGAACTTTTGTTGCATATGCACATTAAGTTATAACATTCTCACTCACTTCCATTGTTTATAGCAGTGCTTGAAAGGAAAATATATAGTTTGATCAAGTGACCACACTATAGAAAACCTTTTGAAAACAGTAGCAACAAGTGACATATCATGGATCTATGGCTATGACTCCAACATCTCTGAGGCTGAAGAAAGCATGGATGAGTTGAAACGATGTGAGGATAGTTTCACTGTTGATAGTTTTATTCAACTACAGGGGCATTGTTCATCATGAGTATACTCCACCTGGTCAGACAGAATACAAAGTGTACTACTGTGTTGCTGAGTTTGCGAGATGCTGTTTGTCAGAAAAGGACAGAATTGCATGCATCCAGTGAGTGCCAACACCACCATCGCAATGCCCCTGCCCATTCAGTGCAGATTGTGTAGTATTTTGGGGCCAATGACAACATTCCCCAGGTCTGACAACCATTATATTACCCAGATCTCACACCTTGCAACTTCTTACCCTTTCCAAAAATCAAGTCCCACTTTAAAGAAACAAAATTTCAAAATGTTAAGGAAATCCAAGAGAATGCAGCAAAGCAACTGCTGGATTCTATTAATGGAATCGACAGTGTGTGTGGCTTCAGAATGGGACTACTTTGAAGGAGATTAAATGCTGAATTGATATGTGCTGTAGTTTACTTATAACACTAGTCCTGATACTTTTTTATCAGACCTTGTATAGTTAGCACCCACTCACATTTGAGCATCAGGATCATTATCCTCTCTTCTTATTCTTTTCCCCCCTCCTGGTGGTGGTGGCAGAGATGGCTGTGAAGGCTCAACCTACTCCGGAAAAGTAGACCTTATATATACATTATTAAAAAACAACAGATATTTTGTGTTGATTAATTTTAATGGTGGACTTTTCCAAATTCCGAATAATTCTTCTCAGACAAGGAGGAAATTCTGTCAGAAACTGTCTGAATTTCATTTCAGAAGAAAAATATGGGCCAAGCTTTTGACTTTCTTAAATCCTCATCAATTTAGGTTAAGACAGTTGGTGACTTTTGTAGAACTAGTGAGTGTTATGACACTCTTCATCTAAAATGAATCAACACAAAATGTCTGTTGTTTTTAATAATATTTGCCTTAAAGAACATTTGCTAACTATATATATATATATATATATATATATGTATATATATATATATATATATATATATATATATATATATATATATATATATATATATAATACAGGTCTGACCTTATTGATTTTATATACTCAAACTTACATTATTTTGACCAGACATGTGTATGTATGTGTTTAGGCATCTATGCAAGAGTGTGTATGTCTGTGTTCTCATGGATATGTTTTTGAAAGTATTCATATTTATTTTGGTCTACAAATATGCCTGAGTGTTG